>SSNS01000040.1:1112475-1117475 GCA_006937985.1 Aphyosemion australe
CTGAACAAGAATGGTTCTGTTTAATATGGGCAACAGCAACAAAGTCCTGATGGAAAAAACTAGAAGTGCATAGGAAATCACTTAGTGGCATCCTATACATGCTGACCACACTCCTGCCCACACCTGGTTTAAATTATTTGCTGAACACACAAAATGTGTTGAGACTCGAGATGGATGCAAAGCACAGAGGACGGAGGTAAACGTGGGTTTATGGAGGTATTTTGTCATTAAAAACAAGGCAGTAACTGAGATTGGGTGGAAAAAAACAAGTTTGAGGTATTTCTCTGCATTGAGGGAGAATTCATCATCATTATTAGCTGTTTAAATAAAAACAAAAGCAGAACCAGACATTTTAGTCTAAAAAACAGAACTTTAAACTGTTTGCTGTATGAGAATGACCTGAATGTGCAAACTGTTAAAGAGGAAGTCTTTTTTTTTTTTGCTGAGCCTAAAATGATTCAGATCTTTCCCCTGCCCTTAAAGACCAAGTTCACTTGTTTTTTCAACACATCAACAGTGATCTCTAGTATAAATGAATGCCATGTGAGTTGATCTATATGGGAAAAAAAGCTCTGGCGCTCCTGTTTCAGGAGGTAGAAGTTAACTAGAGGAGAGGGGAGCTGAAGATGGCAGGATTTGGAGTCTTATTTTTGACATCTCGCCTCTGATTGGCTAACAGCAACCCAACTCTACCACTGACTCTGTTTGCTCTGCAACGTTGATGTTTTATCTCCACAAATAACACAAGCCTGGAGGAGTTCTGCTCTGTGGTGGAGTTGCTAATGCTAACGGTTAGCTTCTATTATCCGAGGCGTGTTCTGCTCTCTCCTGGATGCTAAATCAACAACAGCCTTCTCCGTCGCGAGCCAAGATGGGCGACTCTGTGAATGCTACTTTTCAGTGTGACGTAGATCTGAGAGGCTTTTCTATTCTGAGCATTTACACGTCCATTTTCTATCGGCGGCTAACGGAGGAAATAGGGGAAGAACACTTATTTTCATATTTCAAAAAGTAAAGTAAAAAAAAAGGAACTTCAGTGAACTCCTCTTTGACAAAACAGACCAGAATAAATGCATACATGCCATGTTTTAAAATAAATCCTCCTGACTCAGAGTGAAGCAGAAATGGTCTTATATAACTGACTATTAGCTGAAAAGTCAAACAGATTGTTCAACAACTACAATTGATTGGGTTATGTCTGTTTTTGAATCAATGAGAAATACTCCAGAGAGGAGGCTGTTTTTTAGTCATGATAACCACAGCAGAGAAAATCCTACGCAGAATCAATTAAAGCATCACGTTGTTAAATGTGAAGAGACGTCAGAGCTGAGCCCATCATGGATCATCGATATGTTCCAGCGGGGAGAGGCCCACACACGTTAGGAATAACTACAGATCAGACACACATAAGGGTAAGATCAGCGAGCAGTATGTTTTTCATAACCTCAATATAAAATTTTGATTGCATTTTTATTTTTATTTTTTAAATAAACAGATTTAACTTGATTGTGTATGACTGCAGATATGATGCCATCCTCAGCAGCATCGGGTCATCTGCAGCATCAGGACCAACAACTTATGTGTTCATCTGTTTCAGCTTATTGTTAAAGCATCAAGAGATGTCCCTGTTTTCCACATACTCTAATGTTTGTAAAGATAAATCCTGCAGCTCAAAGTCATTTATCCACAAAAGACCCTTGAGATTAAAAAATCTAATTTACAAAAGTGTCCAGGCCAAGACAGGCAGCAGCACAACAATGCAAAAAACAGTTCACACATCACAGAAAAACAAAAAGGACATTAAGGCCATCAGCAAGTCAAACTGATACAGTTTTATACAGCAGTCAGTCATAGAATTCATGAATCAATGCATTTACATCTAGATGTTTGAGTCTAAAATGTTTGACGCCTGTATAAATTCACTCAGTGAAACTGGGATTGCAGTTGGAATGAATGATTTTTAGAGATTGCTTTTTTAGCCAGTGAGAGATTTGACTTACCTATCATGTCCAGAGCGAGTCTTTTACAGAGTTTCCTCAAAATCAGGCAAAAGCAGCACCAAATGGACAATAGGAGACACGACTGGAACAGCTCAGTGTCCTCTTGCTATCACTGAGCTAACAACGTAGCATGTGGCAAAATAATAAAACATCCTGTACACTTACAAAGACCTTGGGAAGCTGTGGTTATTAAAATTGTCTAATAATCTGATCTATTGTGAAAAGCTAACATTAGCATAGGCTACATGCTAATTCCAACATTTATCCATTTCACTTACTTTTATGGTTATGAACGTAACAAGTGGTGGTTGACATTGGACGCTGGACTTGAACATTCATTTTGGGAGTTGGACTTCGCTTAGTGTCTTGACATGAACTCAACTTGGACTAACCCTATGTGACTTGCACTGGTCACTGGAACACGAACACTAAGGACTCGAGGTGACTTGGACTCGAGAGATGGTGACTTGACTACAACTCTGACACATACAGTCGTCTCCTGCAGGTTTTGGCAATGTGAAGGTCTGAAGTTATGACGGGAGGAAACCAGGACTAGTTTTGTAAATAAGGACATGATTGAGTCTTAGAAAGGACGAAGCAGACCATCCAACACCAGAGCACAATGATGAGTTCGAGTTTCAGGATTTGTGATGAGCCTCAGAGCTCCATCGTAGACTGTAGAGGCCATAAATTACAACTGACACAAATTCAAAAATGACATCCAGTCACGCTGTTTCTCTGCACCTAGCTGTCTACAAAGGTTTTCAGTGAAATGACGTTTCTGCAACTGGGTTGTAATTTTGGTCCGACTCATTATAATTACTTTCTGCTAAGCCCGTCGAGAGCAGGTGAAGATCTCTGAGACACATTAAATCAATGCCAACTCATGTCTGGTTGAATCCAAACACTTTAAACTTTTATAAAACTCAGTTTTAGCAGCCGAGTCCACGCCATCCTCATCTTCAGCAACACCTCCATCCAAACCCTCTAAGCTCTCCTCCTGTTCACCAAACTGCACATCTTTGTTTTTTTTTTTTGTTTGTTTGTTTTTCACACCCAAGTTTTGTGAAAACAACAAAAAAAAATTCAAGACATGAAACTTGAGTCGACTTGAAATGACGACAGGTCAGACGCGATCATGAGTTTTTCTCTGACGTTCCTTTGTGTTTCTGACTGTAAAGTTCTGAGTTCCTCCTCATATTTGAGCATCAGCGTGCTCCATTCTTTAGCTCAGATGACAACCCACTGGTGGTCTGTGGGATTTAGGTCAGAGCTCTGGGAGGGCCAGCCTTAAGACTTTGATTTTCTCCTACAAATACAAATAAAAAACCCTTCTACGGGCAGCTGGTGTGCTTTGGATTATTTACCAAAGAAACATCTGTTTCTACACTTCTGTCACTTGATTTATTTTCTGAATCCTTGCGTTTGGACCCAGACTTCTGCACTCGTTACGGTTTTATGCCAACTTAGAAGCAACGTAAGAAAAACATTCTTAGACTTTTATTTTTCCTTCTAATGAGCCGTGCAGTGAGCTTGAGCTCAGTCTGGAGTCGGTATTTTTACCATCTCGTCAATGCATAATCTCCTTTTAGTGAGTTTATTAATATTTCCTCCATCTGTTTATCATTGATTTGATTTCAAACACTGTTTTCTCTACTTTGAAAGATATCAGTGCCGATTCTTGCCTGTTTTATTGATTTTACTTGTTATGAGGAGCTCAGATCTGCTGCTAATCTAACTGGATCAGACTATCTATGCTCTCTGTTGTTTGTTTCTTTTATTAGCTTTTCACAGCATCCTTCTTAGCAAGACACAAGGCCTTGGATAACAACACTTGTTGGAATACATCAGCGAAATGGCGCTGTGGAGGAATTTTGGCCCAGTCTTCTTGGTGAAACGGTTTTAATTCATCACATTAGAGGGTTTTTCAGCATGAATGGCCTGTCTAAGGTCAAAGGTCATTCAGAATTTTCTGGCAGAGAGCAGAAATCATGGTTACACAAATTGCACTGACTTTTCCCACGAGAATTTAGAACTCTCAAAGCATAAAACCACACCAGCTTCCAGAGAAAAGAACGTTGTGGGTGTTAGATTTGTTTCTATTCATGAAAGGTTTTATGATGAAAACTGAAAGTGAAAAACACTCAAGGATGTTGAGACACATGTCGACACATCTCATCTGTCTGTAACATTCAAAACCAAACCAGAGTAAATAGGTCATCCTTTGTGAGGCCGAACTCTCCTTTTTTTTTACCATCACGCTGAAACTATTGGTGACACATTTTGGAACCTGATTTATGAGAACTAATGATCTCTGAACTCATCTCTTTCTGCTCCTCAAAGTTCTCACCGAGCTCCTTTCACAGAGCAACAAGCTCAACTGATCTCCCGGGCAGGGCCGTAGCAACAGGGCAGGCAAACAAGGCAATTACCTGGGGTCCGATCTAGTTAGGGGCCCCTGACAATTGGGAGACGATGAGGAAGAACAACACTTGGAAGAAATTACCTCCAGCGGTACCATGGCCTCAACATTAACACAATTTGAGTCTGCACAAGGTTCCACAAACTCAATATTTATGACTGATGATCCTGCACAATGCCAAGACTTTTAACTGGTAGCATGTGCTGTCAAACTGTGACAAAAGGACCAGTGCAAATCACATATATTGCATTTTATATTTAATTTGATTTTTTATGCAGTTTGCACTTTCTTTATATGTTTGTTGCTATGGGGTGGTGCAGGGTGTTTTGCAAATGTAAACATTGCCATACATGCAATATTATGCAAGATATGTAAACAGTTTTGCACTGTATCAAAGGTATTTGTTTCATTAAAAGTTAGTGCAGTCATAAACAGTGTGTCCATGCAGTGACTTTCTTCTGGGGGGTAGGGGGAGGGTCGGTTTCAAGGTTTATTTTGATGGAGGGTGGCCCCCCAAATTTCATCTTGCCTTGGGCCCCCAAATGCCTTGATACGACCCTGCATCCAGGGGAACCTTC
>SSNS01000040.1:1119975-1267824 GCA_006937985.1 Aphyosemion australe
CCGCATGCATCGCATCCCAGCTCGGACTTGAACAGCACGCAGGAGCGGTCGTAACAAAGACGGGTCAGCGCCGTGACGCCGTTTAACAGCGCTCCTTTATTTCTTCTCCGGCCGATCCGCTATTAGGAGCGCGCGCATAGCGGCTTATTTGCGGTACAGTAGCAGAATATGAACAGAACCGAGGCAGCACCAGCTCACTAACCAGCTCTCTGCGGATGGACGGAGCCCAGTGAGTTACCCCGGAGCTGAGGCATCACGCCTCAGAGAGGAGGATGGTGATGATGACCATCTTCTGCTTCCTGTATTAAACCTTCACCACCAGAACATCTGCTGGTGCTTCCTGTTGAAGGTGAGATGAAGACTTTCCTCTTTAATCATTTTTGAATCTAAACAGGAACCAACACCATGACTGCAGCAAGTCCTGTGAAACAGAGCTGAGGGGGGGTTCTTTTGTGCTGCAGAGGTTCTGGGGGAGCACCGAACCCAAAACCCAAACAGGAGTTCTTCTGGATTTCTTTTAAATCTGAATTATTTGAAATGATTGCAAATAAGTGAATTCATAACTAAAACACCATGGGGTGATTCTTACACAAACATTTTATTTGCTTTATGCAAAATGTAAAAAAAAAAATGCAAACATAAAAAAGAAACTGCAGATCATGTAAATGACGTGCAACATCCTTATCTGCAGAGTTTGTTCCTGCACAACACACTCTCTCTGTTTAAGTTATTTCTGGCTGATTCAGGTGGGAGGTGAATCGGTGCAAACATGTAGTAGTCCTGCCTGTGTGCGAAGCAGATGTTCAGGTGTTTCTCCTCTTTGTTCATTGCTGTGTCACATCCACTGGCCTGTGAAGAGGCATTAGTCTACGCGGGTGCATGCTTGGTGGTCCGCAGAGTCAAACTCCTTATCGTTTCCCTCCAGTGTGAAGATGCTGGAATTTCATTAGAGCCCTCTTGCTAATTTTTAACCTGAGCTGCAGCTCAGACTCGGAAACCGGGCAGATTTTAACTCGTGTTTGGTTTAGTATTTAGTCAAGGGAATGGATTATAGAGTGTTTTAGTGGATTTATGCGTCTGCAGGCTCAAGTATAGACAGGATTTTATTGACTTTGCTCTCTAAAGACATTTAATAAATTAGAGGCTTAGCGTTAGTTAAAGGATTGCGTATCACCCACTACATTTTCATCTGAGGATGATGAGAAATGGTGCAGTTCTAGTCGTTTTGACCAGATCTTGAAAATGTTTTGAGCAACCTTATGTAATATTTCTCCAGCATAGTTTTTGATGGAGTGTGTGTTTGAGGGACTCACATCTAAAAGTTACTCAGCAGATGTACAGCCAATTCTGCGTTTCATTGAAATCCATCCCATAATACACTATCCAGAACATAATAGCTCATCTTTAGCATTTTGGATGAAACTGATCTTCTCTCTGCATCCTTAAGCATCTTTCTTCCAGGGTAGGTTTTTATTGTCTGAGATGACCTTGGTGTATTGTAGCTCACTAAAATGAACCCACTGCTCATTGTGAAGTGTTGAAGGAGGAGGAGGATGAGCTTTGTGGTTGTTGAGATGGATCACGGTGCAGTTAAATCAATTGATGAATGGTCCTAATTCCTCCTGTTGCCACTATTCCAGCACAAAGCGAAGCACGGAGCATGACGGCGATCTTGTTACGGCAGAAGGAACATGACCCACAGCTCACAGGTGGAATCGATGAGCATAGCTAGAAAATACAAAACATGTTTTCTCAGAAAGAATTTTAATAATGTGAGTTTGTGTAACGTTTAATGCAAACGAGGCAGAGGGTCGTTTAAAAAAGGATTGTTGCTAACAGCCGCCGTGTTGTCCGGACAGTTCACGTCTCCCCGAAGCAGCCAGGAACAGAAATCAGGGAAATAAGCCCGCAGCTAAACCTCATATTTGTACACTTGTTAAATAGAAGAGGCCATTCCCACTGCTGATGTTGATGTAGTGAATAATCAGGGTCAAAGGCACAGCAGTTTGTATCCTCAGGAGCCCCTCCGGCATTTAAAAGAACTCCTCTGTGACTCTTCAGTAGGAATTAAATCCTGGAAGGAGCCGGCGTTCCTGTAATCTTTATTTTTAGTGCAGAAGCTCAGATATGGAGCCTTTAGGTGGTGAAGTGAGAAGGCTGTGAATTCCTCCAAAGCTTATTCCTACATCCTCTTGGCCAACCTCTCAGGGACGTGCCGTGGATCGCATCCAATGGCCGCGAGCTTTGATGATCAGCAGGGGAACGGCCAGGAATTACAGTTTTCGTGCTTTTGCAGGCCGTTACACCGAGACGACGACGCAGCACGGGCTGTGTGTGGGTTTGCAGGGCGTTCTGATTTCTGATGTATCACATAAGAAAGGATGTCAAGATCCTTATTAGGGTGCCTGCAAAAATAGCATCAAATGTCTTTGCCAAAGTCATCCTGAAAGTTTCAGCCTGTTTATTTTTGTTTAAAGGTCAAAAGAAGAGCTTTGGCACCATGTGGCTTCAGGGATATGCTTTATTTATTTGAATTCTAGAAGAAATTATGCATTTATGTCCTTTGAATAAGTTGAAAACTAAAGTGTTCCACAGAACTAAGGAGGTCATCCACCCTGCCGTATGCTCATCTCGGTCAGATTTTCAGCTTACAATAGGATTATTCTCTACATCAGACCCACGGGTTTAGACAGGTGGTAAGGAACACCCAGAGCCAGACGTCAGACATCAGACGGATCCGGGGAACTCCGCTGTTTTAAATCTGTAACTCAAGTCCTGGGAATTAGCTTTCTGTTTCATATTAAACCAGGATGCAATTACAGTAAAACAGGGGAAGAAACTACTATGGAAAACTTGGTAAACATTAATTATTTAATCTGAATCCTCGGATTTTTTTATTTTCAGACAGAATCTTTCTGCAGTGACTGGATTCAATTTAAAAGCTTATTACATTTTTAAAGTCGAACCTGCTGTTTAAGCTTTTCTCTCTGAGAGAGACAGACACCCTGCTGAGGACACGTTTAATCCATGTGTGTGTGTGTGTGTGTGTGTGTGTGTGTGTGTGTGTGTGTGTGTGAGTGGTGAAGCACCTGGATATTTTCTCCTTGATGGCTTTCAAGTGCAAAGGGTTTTTTCCCTTTGAGATATGGAAAGCCGAACCTTTCGTCCACTAAATAAAACATGGGTCGTTTTAAATCTTTCAGTGTTTCTGAAGCATTTTCATATCATAGAGACTTGATGTGTTTGTAAGTTATTATCTTCTTGACTGATTTAAAAAGCAGCAGCTGTACATAAACTTTATCCATCATGTGCATCTTGATTAATCAGAATCTGTTACTCACTTTTCTATTTTCCTGAAAGCAGGACTAAAACAATATTTATCCCAGCTGCGGCAGCAGCTCTGAACCCAAACTGTTTGCCCTCTGCACCATCAAACAGACTCTCCAGCTCTCTAACCTCTCACAAGAAAAATATGGCTTCACATTGTGCAGAAAATGAAACGGGAAGACAGAAAAAAAGAGATGAGCAGTAGAATGAAAGAGAGGGGGACAAGAGAATATAAAAGAGTGATTTTTCCGGTGTCCGTGGCTGACCTTGAGGCGGTGCCAGTCAGCGAGATTAACACATCACCTCTGTAATTGCTCACCTGGAGTAGCAGACCTCCCTTGTTCTTTCTTCAACTTGATCCCTGCATCACAAAAAGGCCTTTGTGGGAGTTAAACTGATGGGCTCTGTTTTCTGTACCTGCTGCACCAACAGAGGTCCAACCTGGGAACAGAAAAGCCTTTAAATAGGGAAAATTCTGCTTCACCTCTGAAAAAGCAAAGTAGTCTCAGTTAGCTGCCTCTTTTTTTGGGTCATTGGGCCTGTTTCTACTATCGGAACGTTCGGGTCATTTTAACGAACCTTTGTAGCATAGACGTGTCTCAAGTTCACCGGGTCGGTTCGAAAGGACCACTTTCACAGCTATTTCAGGAACCAGCTGAGAACTTGAACTGGGGTATGTACTTGGAAAGGCCCGGTAGAGTTGCTGGGCGGGACTTAACTCAGAGATGACATTGTTGCCAAACAACCAGCATTTGTAAAATTGGAATAGCTGGTGGTGAAGCAAAGTGGAAGGAAAAGAACCGAGTTGCTTTAAAATGGTCCAAAAATGTGGCCGATGGCCGATATCTAGATGTTTTCCACCTTATTTTCATGCTAAAATGTCACTAATAACATCAGTTGATGCACAACATGTAACCATTAAATCTTAACTTTGTGCACTTCTCAGTGTTAAAGTCAGACATCTAAATAAAGTTAATTTATTATGCAGATGTTATTGGTGAACGTAAAAATACACTTTAATTAAATTCTGCAACAGCACCGGGCTGCCCGAGGATGTGCCTGACTTTAAATCAGCTTTACTAAGGACAAATATCGGCCGATGTATAAAAAACAGTAAATATCGGCCCAATGCCGATATAGCGGTCTACCCCTGCTCCTTTTTACAAATCCACACGAATTCCTACAATAAATGAGCTAATGATCATTACATAGGACAACAAATGCATCACTAATTCAATAAACGACAGATGAAGATAGTTTCTTTTTGAAGCTCTATTAGTGTGTCCAAGAGGACATTAGAGAAATATTAGCGCGCAGCTCTGTGATGCTTTCTCAGCTTTGAGAGCATCACCCCCTCCACGGTGTTAGTCAATCTGTGAAAACACATCCAGACTGTGCTGTGAAGAATTAGACAGGTTTTAGTTTAAAAAAGGATGTCAGGAGATTTTGATAAGCTAACAATACAGAAGCAGGAGACCCCCCCTCGTGATGAAGAATGTGGCGGAGAGGAGCCCCCTCTGGGTTTGTCAGTCTCAGCGGCGGAGCTGGATCCCCTTTCAGTGAGCTCGGCTCTAATTGGGTTGTCACACTTGCTAGGGAAATTTGTCAGGTTGCTGTCAAATGAAGCACTTTGCCAAATCAAGATGTGCATCATTATGTTTCCATCCACCGCTGGAATAATAGCATACTAAAGTTTTTAAGTGGATAAACTACTTTTACCTATTTCTTGTATGGAATGTGTCATTAAAGGGTAAATACACGTACTTCCTAATGATAGTTTTCTGCTCGGTAATTGCATCCGTTGGGAATTCATGCGAGAGATGTGCAGCCGTAACCTGGCGGCGCTTATTCAGACGCACCTAAAATAGGGGCTTATTATTCTTATGCTCAGACTTACATGTTGTTCAATTAAATTTTCTGCTGCAGCAGCCAGGATGAGCACTGAAGTTTATCCCCTTATCAGCTACTTTTCTGAATCCGGCAGCAAGCAGAACGCCAAGAGGAGCTCCTCCTCAGCGTTAATGTTCTCCATCTGTCGGTAAAATAGCTCTGGTTGGTGGTGATGCTGGGATCCGTCACATGCTGGTAATGCACCACACCTGGTCGGCTACAAGCCCGTCACCAGGTCATCATCATCTCTGCTCTCCTTGCTTTAACAGTCGCCAAATTCAGGTTTCTGAGAGGAACCATGACTCAGCACGAGCTCCCAGTCAGCATTTTGCTGACTCTGGGTTCGGGCCTCTTCTCAGTCAAGCAGAACTATAAACAGGGTCTGGCTGAACACAGAGTTCATGCATCAGGGCTTTGTGGAGTGAGGCCCCTGCTTATTAAATCCCGTTCATGCAGATGAACACAATCTAGTTAGACAAGCAGCAAAACACACGGGTTAACCTCATATTATGGACTGATTCATTCTGCTGAACTACTTTAAATCAAATCTGAATAAAAAAATACATCACATGTCATATTTTTTATCTTTTTCCAAAGTGCCAGATGTGATCTTGAAACTAAACTCCTAAAATATATCAGATGGGTTTTTGATCTTTCCAAAAAATAAAACTGCAGCAATTGGATAACTTTAAAGAGCAAGTCACCCCCTAAATCAACTTTTATTCACTGATAAACTGTATAAATGAGTATCTTATAGTGCTGTAGACACGTGTATTTCAGTGCATCTTATTTAACATTGAAATACTCTGCCGCCAATGTGGTGCCATCTTCAGGTTAAAAGTCTGTACTACATTTGAATTAGAATCAGCCATCGCTATTGGCTAAGTGGTGCTGTGTGCAACGTTAGAGTATGACGCCTGCTGCACTGCCACTGTGGGGTATAAAATCAGCCGGCCACACCTACAGCTGACTCGGCCATAATGGGCTTGGGCAACTCACAAGCCGATAGCAAACGACACGGCTCAGGGCCACTCGCCTCCCTTTCCTTTCTTTCCACTGGTGAAGGAAGTGGAGAGAAATCCTCCAGACTAGGAAGCGTGCAGCCGTTTCTCCATCTGAGTAGGGTGTGTGTTAGTGTGTGTGTTTGTTAGCAGTTCGGTTCTCTGACGGAGAATCTCTGAACAGGGATGGGAGGTGCACTCATTCATTCATTTCTCGTTGATTGACAGCTCCCTCTTATGGATACGCAATTCTATTGGTCAATGCTCTAGGCTCTCGTGAATGATTTGTTTTGCTGTAGAGGCCAGGGGAGGGACTTAGGGTAAATATAAATTATGAAAGATTACCTACTTTCTATCATAGAACAAGGTCAGAGAGTCACATTAAGTATTTTTGAAGTTACTTTAAACTACGTACCCCAGCTTTAACCTTTGCAATGCTTAAAGTGAGTTAGACTCTACAGCAACACTACCAAAAAGAAAAATGTCATCATTTCTCATTTTCATGAGTTTTTACATCAGACCATAAATGACCATGCAATAGAGCTGCTGTTATATTCTTAGTTTTTGTGTTGATTCAGGGTTGGATTCTAAAAACAGGTTTTGTTTATGAAAAAATTAAATGCATTTGCTTTTACTGATCAGAAATAGTCAGTCTAACTCTAAAAGTACCATAACTTTGTATTTTATGAGCAACGTTTTCCCCCGCTGTATTATGATTATTGCTCAAAACGATGCATGGATTCTGCTGCATCCTTTCCTTTGTTGTCCCAACGCATTAGCTTCATCTGACCACTGCTGCAATAACCTAAAACCTATTTTCTATTTTGTTGCTTTTTCCAACCTTTAGCGTGATTAGATCAAGTTCCCATGGCAACTCTGCCCCTGGTGAAGTGTTTGTGCCCTCATTGCTGCTCACAGAAAAAAAATAGTCTATTTATCACTGAACAGATGTAGCAAATGAATGTTTTTTGAATAAGATTTTCTGAGACGATACCACCTCTATAGAAAATACAGTAGACGCTATAATTATCCCAGGGTTAAACATCTAACGCTGTGCACTTTTCTTAGGGGGTTCTTAGAAAAAGGAAATAATGTTTTGTTTATTCTGCATCATAGGGTGCATAAATACATTTTAAATGGTCGGGTCACCCAAAGTACAAAACGCTACATGTTTTGTGTTCTCCGCGTTTTAGGAATCCTCCAAAGACTTCCGCCTACAGCCCAGTTCTATATGGAGATGTTGAATGTTTTTGTTTTGGCAGATTTGAAAAGTTTCAGCACTAAAGCGTGTTTTTGAAGGAAATCCACAGATTTCTGGAGGAAATGCTTTACTTGGAGGATGAAAACGGAGCTGGAAATTCCAAAGCTAAGCGCGTTTAAACCAAAGAGACGACAGTTAAAACAAACGCCGCAAAGTGACGGAGGTGTGAGTTTTCCTCAAAGAAAATGACAGAAGTCCTCGCTTTCATCTCGCTGATATTTCAGAAATTTCTGTTTCTGTAGCTTTCACACACACACAGAGATGGAAACCCGCACTGCCGTCCTCTTTCTTCCTTTAGCGTTGGAGGTGTTGTTCCATGTTGCATCAGAGCAACAGTGAAGCTCTTCTCTATGTGCTTGTCATATTTTATTCATCTCAGGAGAGGCTGCAGCACTGAGCCGCTCTCGTTCCTGCAAGCCAAAAGCAGGCAGCTGTCAGAGAGCCCGAATCCCCAGATACGTTGCCCATTTCTGCTGCTGCAGACAAACATCACACACACACGCATGCACACACCGGCATGCATAACTGCATAACACAGGGCTTTCCTGTGTGCACATATAGTTCACGTAACCCCTTTCTCAATTTCCTTGCATGTAGTAATTTTATCATGTTAAAAGTAAAGATGATCTAGAAATAGATCTAGGATTTTTTTCTAAACTTTAAACAATTTCAGTGAAAGAAATTTGGAAAAAAAGTCATTTGACCTCAAGAATTGTGTGAAAAATCTGTAAAGTGTTGTTTCAGATACAGAAATAGGTCCTTCTGACTTTTCTTCTAGACTTCAAATAGATGTGACTGAATAATTATATATAATTACTTGGCTTTTGATTAGAACTAATTCAAATGATGCAACACATTAAAGGAGCATGATTGACTGCAGGAAAAAAGAAGATAAAAAATACCAGTGAGGTCAGAGAAGAAGCTTCATCTTCTAAACAATAATCTAAAGCTGCAGGTATAGGTCGGCGCAAAAGCAACCGTGTTCTTTTACCGCCAGTGAAAACACGCTCAGTCAGTGTTGTGACTGCGAGGAGAGAATGACATCAACAACTTGTTTACCACCAACAAGAAAATTCAAGGGAAACGTCTGAGTAACAAAGGCCTCAAAGCATGTTCCTACTTAATCTGGGAGGAAACGTTGACAGCAGGCCTGTGGTGCTCCTCGACCTTTGCAGACTGATTTGCGTCACGCGGAGAAGGTTGGCCACACATTTTTGCAGCATGTGTTAAACACATCGCATTTCTAAGATGAAATAGTTTGGATAAGCTCATCAAACTCTTTTTTTTTTCGTAAAATAAATTCACTCAGAACTGGCTCATGAGCCGAATCATTCAGCTGATATTTTATGAGAAAAATCTTTCTGCTACTTTCTTCCAGCCCGCCTCATATTTCATCACTTCAGCTTGACAGAAACAGCTCAAGCAGCATAAGTGTCGAATGCTTGAGATTCTGCTGTGGGTTATATGTGTAGGTGGTTAAAGCAAAACAGACTGCATACTAAGAGAGAGAGAAAGAGGAGGAAAAAAAAGTTTTTTCCTGTGGAGAAAATGTTAGATTTGTGTCATGGCTCAAAAACACATGTTTATACGGCTCTAGATTTGGCCTTTTTGGGGGAGCGAGGTGGCTGCCGTGCAGAAAGCAAACACTGATACATCCATCTACTGTCACCGCTCTCTGATTCAGAACTCATAAATGTGTTGGAGATTTTTATTGACAGTTCCTCTGTCATCTAGTCATGACAAACCCCTGGCAGTTTTGGGTTACTCGCTTCAACGATTCAACTCGGCAAGTTATTGCAGGGTCAACATTTTCATAGAAAACACCTGATCAATAAATATAATGCACTTAAAGGGGACATATTATGACTTTTCTTCTTAGGTTATAATAATTCTATGGTTGATACAAAACATGTTTATGAAGTTTTTTGCACAAAACCCTCTCAAATAAAGCGGTTTCAGCAGTTTTATTCTTGACATTATCAGTACCTTCCAGAATGAGCTGTTTCAGGGCTCTGTCACTTTAAGAAAACAAGCTGGAGCTGGCCACGCCCACCCATCTCCTGCTCAGGGTGCTTTATGCTGAGAAGCTCTCATATCCTGGAGGGGCTCGGAGTAGAGCCACTGCTCCTCCAGCAGCAGCTCTCTCCTCCAGGTGAGAGGTGATTCTATTCTAATTTCCCCGTTTGTGACATCACAAATGCGGACTTTTTGAAACTGCTTGTTTTAAGCTCATAATTCCTTAAACCAAATGCTAAAAAAAAACAAATGGATGGATCTTTTTCATGTTTGAAATGTGTACAGAGGCAGTAGAGACCAAGATGGCAGCACAAAAGAATGTAAAATGGGAGTTATGCATAATATGTCCCCTTTAAACTTATCAGACTCTAAATTCAGTTCAGTTTTAAACCAAGCAATTAAAATACTGACTGCTTTACTGTAAATAAGTACAATAATTTAGTGTATTTATGCAGAATAAGTTATAAATTGTGTCATATGTCCAGAAAAAAATCCCCCAGTCATGGTATCATGTGATATTTTTTTAACATTCTCTCCTGATTAGTTTATGTGAGATGATCTTTATTAGTTTGACACCACTCAAAGTTCTGCAGTGCAATGAGTTGCAAGTTTTTTCAACCACAATACCACCCAGTGGCTTCTCACAGGAAACAGCTTTGCAGAGACAGCAAAAAAGGAAGTGAGGTTTGGTCAGTACCTGTCTCTTCAAATGGATTTGTGTATTTAAAAATAACTCGTTAATACGAAGCCTTCAATTCACAAAATCCCCGTCTGGTCCATCATTACTTGTGTGTCTTAGAAAACAAACACTTATTGTTCCTGACATTTTTCTCTTGCTGTGGGAGGTTAAAGTGAAGGGCTGGTGAACAGCACAGCTGGAGTGGTCTTGCTGAAGGACACTTGAGCAAAGTGGGCACTCGTTGACACAGGAGCATGAATCTGTGTCGTACAGTGAAGGGTCTGTGTTCTCTCTGCACTGCACCACCAACCGCTCTGCTGTTTGTTTATCTTTTGTTGCTCTGCCCAACAATTTAGGAGAGGTTGTGCAACGAACAAGGACAGCTGTGCTAACACCTTCCTCTGAGAGAAGGCTCCCCCAGCATTGCTGTTGAGATGAATGATGATGATGATGATGACTGCTAGTCCTTGCTAACGTTCAACTCTCTAACATCCCAGCGTGAGAATTGACGAGTGTTGGTCAGAGTTAATGTTTGTGGTTCAAACTGGATGATCTACTAAATCTGCAGAGAATTTAAGGAATTGAGTCAAATTTAAATTTGTGTGCCAAAAAATAATGGCTTTAGAGTTCAGAACAGATTCTGTTTTCATAATTATGGCCTTCGTAATAATAAAACCCTGCTTGTTACAAAAAGAAGAATTAAATTAGGGTTTAAGGGAACAAGGGAGCTGTTCTGCTTTTTCATATATATTCAGAAATATATGGTGAAACTGAGCATCACTGATGAGTTAGCAGCCTTATTGTCAAAGTAATACGTACCCTTGCTTTTGTTATGATGTATTGCTATTTGCCAATGGTAAGATGACTGCAGGTTAAACAGATTGTGGGCAGATTGAGATATTTTTTCCCCTTCCTTCTCTCTATGAAAATGTACTCTAAGGCGAGGTTCACACGGCGAGATTTTAAAATTGTCGGATTACCTATGAAACTTGAGAGACCCACACGGGTCCTAGTGTATGTGGTGTCCGGCCACACGGCAAAAACTACACATGAACCGATTTCACACGCATACGTTCCCCAGTCTGACAGGAAATCTCAAAAGATCTCTTGAGATCACACGTGACTTCGGAGTAAACAAACATGGCGGAGGAGGAGAGTGCAGCACACTTTAGTCACCTGGCTTCTGTTTGACAACACGTCACATTCAAAAGGCGACATGTTTGTCCTCGAAATCAGGACAAAACAATCCAATATGTTGAATATTGCTGAATGGTAAATGACCTGTATTTATATAGCGCCTTCTAGGGTTCTACAACCCCCCAAGATGCTTTACAACACAAACTGTCATTCACCCAGGCACACACACATTCACACTGGTGGTGATGGGAGGGCCCTGGGGCACACTGACAGTGGCGAGGCTGCCTCCATCCACCACCAGCAGGCAAGGACACGACTGTGATGGACTGAGCAGCACTCGAACCTGCAACCCTCCAGTTATGGGGCAGGCACATAATACTTTTCCTACCGTCGTCTGTGAGTTTTGATCCGAGCAATCCCAGCATGCTTCTGAGCGGACCACAGACCTTTTAACACACCACACACGGCAGGAACATCTGATAAGATTATCTTTAGAGCCACTACGGTAATCGGATATGCCTAAAACAGTGGATCGCCATAAATATCTTGACATGGGAACTGCAACAAATTTCCTCTGTAATTAATACTAAACGCTTTCCCAGTACTAATCATAGTTTTTCTTACATGTTTGTAAGTTAGCAGAGAACTTAAGCCAGCCACTTTCTCAAAAACATAATTGGAGAGCAAAGTTAACATCATTTCCATTAATATAATTTGGTGACTGACTACTAAATGGAGGGTTTAGTATGAAGATGATTGAGTTTGACATTACACACTGAAACGGAGCTCGGTCTCAGATTTGTTCTTCATTTTTAATACTGACCCTAAATAAAAACAAAACGCCCACTCCTCGGCGCTGCTGAGGACATTTTCTCAGTGAAACCCGGTTTTATTCACGGTGCGACATGAAAGAATAAAAGAGCCTCCCTCGCTGTAAATAATTAACGTTACTTTTTGCATCATCCAGTTAAAATTTTCACCTCCTTGCTGCTTTTTTACCTTAATTACTGGCTGTTGAAAGTGGTAGAAATTTCCACACAGCATTTCCTACTTCCCCCAGAACTCTTCCACTCTTCTTCCTCACAAATTAAACATTTGCTGAAACCCTCTGCAATCCCCTCTTAAGTCTATTCAAGCAGAAAGGACCGAGATTCACAGCACAACGGAGCTGGGAGACTTCACTTTTAATTAAAGCAGAGAGATCCTCTGTGCTTAGAGGAGGTGTGTAAGGAGAGGAGTGGTGAAAAAAACCACAACAGCAAATACTCTGAGCGGGGCTGAATGAGTAGCGTCGTTAAGGTTTGATAGAAGAAGACATCCCTTTGACAGCGTCTCCCTGCTGCAGAATAATTACTACTTTTATGAAGCCATTAGAGAGGACCGGTTCAAGTGATTGTTCCTCAAATGTCGATCTATGTGGCCAAATGGGATCCAGCAAAAACTCACACAGCGAGAATCTTCTCTCTTCGGAGCTGCAGCATCTTTAATGTCTGTCTGTTGGCACCAAGTCGTTATTTTTCACCACAAAAAAATCCGATCTGTATTTTTACGTTTTATTTTCTCCTCCATCCTGTCAAAACCAGCGAAAATCCAGATGATTTCTTCAGTTTTTGTCTAATTAAGCTGCTGTTTTGTGCCCACGATCACAATGGCGCAATTAGTCTGCTCCTTTCATTTTCTTCTTGACTCTTAGTCGCTTATCTGGTGGAAACGCTCATGATCGCCGGTCGTTCAATTACGGCGCTCCAGCTTGACACCGCAGTGCAAAGACCAGGATTACATTATTTTTAGACCTTTTAATTTCCTTCTTTTCTTTCTGAGAAAAAGGTCACCACTGAGCTTAATGGACCATTCAGCATTATCAGGATTACAATGAGCTTTTTTCCCTGCCTGAGTTTTTCAGCATCACAGGGTGTGCTTAAAAAAAACAATCCCTGCCGTTGGTTGTTTCTAACTTTTCGGTGCCAAATGAAATGATAATGGAGGAAGAGGATTTTCAGCAGATGGTGCGTAACGGTCGCTTCAGTTTGGGCCCGTCTCTAAAATATGCAGGAAAAAACACCAAATAAAGAGGAAATGCAGAGACTTTTGATGCTTCTGCAGATGATAACCGAAGTGAAACAGGATCTAAAACCCTTTCAGAGAAAAGGTCGTTTTTCTGTGCAGCGACTGATGGATTGAACCTTCTGCCCAGAAGCATCTCTTAAACTGTAAATGGGCTGCGTTTATCCGGCACTCTTCTAGTGTTGTTGACTACTCAGAGCACTTACCAAACCACTCCTAGTATATAAACTTTTTGAGCCTATAGTGTGCTTTTTCTCTGTAGAATATATTAGAGGCTATAGGAGATATTGTTTTTGCCCACAGATGCCATCGACCTTCTGATTGGCTCTGAGCCACATCTGCTGTGGTGCACATTCTGTTCCTGAGCTGAATTAAGAAGTAAAGCATGATTAAAATACTAAATGTAGTTTCTAAATTAACCATTTTTATTGTTGCTATAAGGGTGCACGATAGAGGGTCAAAGCTAAAAGTGCAAATGTTTTTTTTTTGTCCTTTCTTTTCATCAGATCTCTTCCTCTTTTGGCATTTACAGTAATTACACAAACACTGAAGACAGAAGCTGAATAAATGACTATTTCTTACGCACACAAATCTGCATCACATTTTCTTTACATCTGCAGCACTACAAGCCATCATGGCGTCTCCTCTGACATAGTCGTTACTCCTCCTCAGCTTCAGAAACGAGTTATTGTTATAAAATGCAGAAACACATATAGTTTTGCCTGCTGCAGGGGGCTTAATGGAAGTTGCGTAAACTCATCAGGGAAGGGGTTGAACGGGAGGAATGTTCATTTATATGCTAAGGTTCTGCGCTGCAGGGCTAATGTCTAAAATTAACTTTAAAGCAGGTCAATGATGTAAGGTTAATGAATGTAAAGTGGAGGCACTAGATGTATTCCGTGGCACCACTTGACCACTTCAGGAAGAAATCTTTTTTTAGGGAGTCTTTTAAAAATAATTTCAACAGACCTTAAAGGTACAATAAGTAAGAATTTTACAGTGAAATAATCACAAAACAGTCTATTTGTCAGGATCTGCCCTTTCTGCCCTCCTGTTTTCCAGCTCCCTGCTCACCAGTGTCTCGTTTCCCCTGCTTCAGTTCTAGTTAATTGGTCCCACCTGCCTCTCGTTCTCCTAATCACCCAGCTCCCCAGATCCTCCTGTATTTAAGCCCTGTCTGTGTTCTGTTCAGTGTCGGTTCATTGCTTGTGTTACAGTCTGTGTCAGTCCTCCGTGTCTTCATTAAACCCCTTTAAAACCTCCTCACCTGTCTTTTACCTGCTCACCTGCGTTTGGATCCTCACCTCAGCCTTCAGCCACCAGATCGTGACACTATTGTCTCAATCATGTTGGAAGGAAGGTTATACGGATACAGATTTCATTCTCAGCCGGCTGGGGAGGTTGTCAGTTTTTCTCCTTTCAAAAAAGCTAAAGAGAGATGCAGTGATTGTTTATAATCTGTGAGCCCACAGGGTTGCAGAGCCTGTGCCAGCTAACGTTTTGACACCAACCGGCAAAACGCAGCAGTGTTTTGTAAAGAATGAGCCAGTAAACAGGAGCGACCCAGAAGTTATTTCTTGTACCCCTAAGAAGCGACGGCATCTTTATGTTTTATTCTAATCTCTGGTAAAGAAGGCTAGAGGCTAATGTTGAGCTAGCAATGCTAATGATGAATTAGGAGCAAACAAATCTAAAGCTACCTTTTCAGTTAGCAACAACTCGATATTACAGTGAAATATATTTATCTACTTATCAACTTACTGTGTATGACTCGTCTCCACTTGTCATCTAGAATCTTCTGGTGCTGATCCACAAAACGGTAGTGAGAAAGTCACTTGTGTGTTTGGAAAATGGGCTGCAGTACCCAAATCTGACCACAGGATGTCATTCTTGCTTCATTCTTACATCATGCACCTTTAATATAGTGAACTAGACCAAATTCTTGCCTTGCAAAGTT
Source organism: Aphyosemion australe (assembly GCA_006937985.1). Classification (NCBI taxonomy): domain Eukaryota; kingdom Metazoa; phylum Chordata; class Actinopteri; order Cyprinodontiformes; family Nothobranchiidae; genus Aphyosemion; species Aphyosemion australe. Next base: position 1,135,308 of record SSNS01000040.1, read on the forward strand.
TGGTATAGGCACACTTCATTGGAACCCTCGCAGCCCAGTACACCTGATATTCGCATGTTTTTCATAAAAAAACAACAGAAATTATTGATGTTAGACGCCATTGCTGCCTCCCTCTTTTCCGTTGCTGTGATTATGTTGCGTTGTTCGTTACTCTAATTGGTCCTAGCGCTATCCAATTGCGTGCAGACAGTTTGAAAGACAACCGTAGATCCCGCCTCACGACTGAGAGCCATCAACGGTTCGTGGCCAGACTATATATTCACGGATGGCTTGCCAGGCTACCTTTAATAGGCAGAAGTTTCAGGAACATCTGACTGATGAATATGTTTTAAAAAGCAATGCTGCTTATGGAATACTATAGTTTGAAATGTTGTCAAAAGATATGCAAAGTGGCAGGTTTATGAGCCAGGACACAGAGTGGCTCTTGTTTGTTACATTTAGAGGAAATCTAGTTGGAATAAAAGCCTGAAATCAAATCAAATAGCCTTTTAGAGTCAGTTTACAATATGTTCAGTACATCGTTTCTGTCACTTTCATATTACAGGTAAAGTAAATAAAGATGTTAAAAGTTTTAACGTGTAAAAGTCAGTAGAGAGCAGCGTCAGATCATCCATCTTTTTGTCGTTGAACAGGTATATGACCTCATCTTTGCCAATGACTTCTTTGCCACATAGAACAATTTTACAAATGCATTTCCTACTGATTTACAACCAATCAGCATGAGGTATCCTCAAGTCCCGCCCAGCGACTGTACTAGGCCATTTCCCAGAACATTCCCCAGTTCAGGTACGCAGTTGGGCCCTGAAATGGCCCAGAATGTCGCCCCTTTTGGCCAACGCTCTTCCCTGAAGCTCTGGAAAATGTACCCAGAATTCCCGATAGTGGAACCGGGCCTTATGCCGTTTACTGTTGTGTCTACAGAATCAAACACAGGTTTATCCAAAATGGCTGACAAGAAAAGGAGAAGCCAAACCCGTAGCGTGCCCCAGGACAGCTTCTGGCAAACACCGAGAGAAGAAAAATGCTTTGGCAGTGTGATCCTATTCTACTGAAAGCAGCCACTCCAGCTTTCAAGGGTCATGCACTTCTAAGACTTGCCATCAGCGCTGATCCATGCTCTTGAATCGGTTGTGCAGCACAGCAAAACTTTGGCATTGAAGCGGTTTATTTAAGCCTCAACACTTTCTCATATAGAAAACGCTCCTTTTCTTACTGACGCAGCTCAGGAGCAGCTGCCTCTGAATGTTGACATAAAAGCAGACTGAACTTCTGCTCTACGTTGTCTTGGGTTTTCTCTTGCATTTGTAATTCTATGTGGAACCACCTTTTTGTAAATGTGAGCCTGCAGACTGTTTTCACTGGCGCCGAAACCAGAACTTTAGTTTGATTTGATCAGACAAACACAGCTAATGTGCATTGGCAGGAAGAACATGTGAGGATAGAGGTGAGACAGGCCCCAGGCTGAGGGGAGGGTAACGCTGACGCCTGACAGACAGCTCCGTTCAGGACGGGCGATGGGGAGAAAAGGACAATAAGACAAACCTAAACTGTTTCCTGTCCCACTAGCTGGCACCAGAGCTCCTGATGACCTCGTCTTCCTGCTCCTGGTGATCATGTTCCCACAACAACCGTGTTTCCCCTCCTTTTAAAGTCTATTGTTGAGTGTTTTCCCTTTAACTGGAGTCCAAATATAACCTTGCTAACACTTGTTTTCCTTTGTTATTCTAACAACCGTAAAATATCCTGCAAGAAGAACCAATTTTCAACTTTCAGAGGACATGGCAGCTAATTTCCTCCAGCTGGTGTGAACTGCAGAGGGGATTCTCACCGTCGGGACGCCTCTCCCACCTCCTAGTTAGAAGAATGGTTCGTGTCAAGCGAGAGACGAGGAAATAGGAATTGATCCCATCTGCAGAACAAAGTAACAGGACTGAATATTTAATGAGCTCCTGTCATGAATCCAAACTCCTCACTTCAGGTCACGTTGATGCTTGTGGGAAGAGTTTTAAAGGCTGTTTCATTCGGTTTATTCAGCTGTTATCGTGTTTTTTCTCCGTCTTTGTCTGCACCGCTCCCTGTTTGATGATGCCCAGAGCCAACATAAAGAATATTTATGGATTTGAATTGTGGAGTCATTTCCCTGCAGCACGAGCAGAGCAGGCTCATGCTCCTGCTCCATGCAGATTCAATTTCCCACCGTAAATCTGCTCCGATTAAATTTGCTGAGTCATTTGTTACGAATGGAAATGAATGGCTATTAGATGAGTTCATGTCCACTTGGAAAAACAAACAACAAAAGTTCTCTCTGCTTCAGTCCAGCTGCACCTTGAGTTTTTAAAAGCGTACTTAGCAGTTTTGGCTTCCTTTTAGCACCCCCTAGTGTCCGTTTAGTAGAACCAAAAGTAAAACTTATCTCCGTTCATCTTTTTAACACCTTAATCTAACTGCTGAAATGTCTCCTCAGCCTTCATTAGTGTCTACAGGAGCGGTTCATCACTAAATCAAACAAATCAGCTGTGTTCATGATCTAAAACATGCAGGAAACATGCTGGAAGCAGACTGCAGCACCAGGCATGTCAGCTCCACTTTACTAAGTCCAACAGGGACCGGACCGCCACTCTGAAGTTGCAAATGCAGTATTCTGGCCACAGTCGGCGGTGGGGGTCTGAGTGACATTTCATTAACCCTGTAAAGAGTCATTTTAGCACAAACTGGCTCAAGAACATGATTTAAAAATATGAAAACGTTGCATAGTATGACTTTAACTCGTTTTGTCTCCTGATATGTTTCTACATCCGTTGTTGTGGATATCAGAGACTCTTATAATAATGTTCAAGTGTGTTATGCCTTTAAGTGTTATCATGAGTGAGTCGATGGCTGCTCAAACTGAGCCAGGATCCTCTGGAGGTTTCTTTCTGTTAAAAGGGAGTTTTCCTCTCTACTGTCGCTACATGCTTGCTAAATATGGGGATTGCTGTAAAGACACTGATGCTAGTCAGTGACTCGATGCAATCTGCTGGGATCCTTATATAGGAAACCTTTTACTGATTGGCTTAATTAACTGAACTCTATTGGAATGTTTACTTTGTGGAGTGCCTTGAGACGAATCTTGCCGTGATTTGGCGCTATATAAATAAACTGAATTGAATTATCATGTCAAAATGTTAGTTTGCAATTAGCGTTTCTCCAAACTGAGGTCATTCAAAGACCTGTCTACAGCAGGTAAGATGTTAATTATTCATTAAAATTTGAATTCCCCCTTAAGTCAAACTCAGATCTACATTTTTGCTGTGAATATTTAGTATCTGCTGGTTGCATTTTACCGTTTTACCTCGTTAACTGAACAGAGTTCAGTTTCATTCAGCGTTAAGAAGAGATGTAAATTATTAACAGGAGTAATTAACCTGTGGGGATGCTGTTTCATTCACGAAGGGGCACAGAGGTAGGTATCACACACATGATCTCCTCTATAAACCCATCTACTGTGTTTTCTATGAAACCCTTTTTAACCACTCATAATCGCTTTGCTGCTTTTTTCAGAGCAGGTGCTGAAGTGGCAGCAGCAGTTTTTGTTTTTTTATTCCAGTCTTGATAAAACTCAGAGTCTCAATCAAAAACAAGATTCTTAATCATAGCTTTTATTTTTGCTTTCTTAGCCTGAAATAGGATCCATATTTCCTTCTCGTGAAAACAAACAGAATATTTATGATTCTTCTGTGACTTTTTCAATATGTTTGCACAGCTGCTGAACTGCGGAGCTGAAGAAATGATCAAACTGTGCAAAAAGACGTTCATGTGGATCGGAGGCCGCTCGTGTTCATGGGAATGAAAATGAAACACCTAATTCATCCACCCTGTGGTGAAAAGTCACAACCGTGTGCTGTTATTGATGTTGGCCTTGTTTCCATCCGTGTGAAGGGAACTCCAACCTGCTTCTGGCCCTAGATTTTTATCTGGTGTGCTGATAAGACAGTATCAGTGTCAGGATGTCAATAAAATGGCCAAAAGAATCCCAAACTATTCTGCTAAACTCCTGCAGATTCATTCATTCATGCTGCCATCCTCTACAGCTCTTCTCTTTCTGCACGGATGCTGCAGGTTGTTTGAATGTTTTGGGTGCAGAGAGTCAGAGGAGCGGAAATCCAAAGGGAGGGGAGACAAGAGAAGGGTGGGGGGTTGATTGCAGCGCCACTGAGGTTTCAGGTGACGAGTACGATGCAGATTTGTCCCCGGGGTGGACAGAAAGCCGCTAGGCTGCGCGTAACCCCTGAATGTTCTGGAAAATTCCGTGACCTTGAGGAGTGTTGCGTTACACCTCCCAGTTGAAGGCTCCTCGGCTCGTCCCAGAACAGAGACTCCTTTGAGGGAGGCTTCAGACTATTTGTATGGTGAAGGGAAGAAAAAGGGCTGTTATCAGTGAATCTCAGTCAGAATTATGATAAGTAAGAAGAAAAACCATCCATAGCAGCAGATAAGTTCGGTTTTCCCTGCAGATTTTTAACCTCTGCACACTTTGAGCCGGTTTGCTCTGATTCTGTCACTTCACAACATCCAGATTTATGTTTTTAATTTTCTTACATTGCCTCTCATGTTAGATCTCAGACAGCTCAGTGGAAAGGCTGCAGGGTAGATCTCTTGTTTTTCTCCCCTCACGCAGCTTCACCTTATTTACCAAAGATGATGCACAACTCCACGCTTGTCTCGTTCATAACACTTTTATTGCTTTTGTCATCATTTTTGATTCCCCCCTCGCCTATATACATTTTTATTTATGTTTGAAAAACATTTTCCATGCTACTTGCAAGCGGATGTTTCTGATGAATTCAAAGCTTCTCAGGAAGTTTCTAATCTTAACTTGCTTGTGCTATCTCTGCTAAAGCTCTCTCTGATGTGCTTGTCCTCTCTCTCCTTGTGTGTGTGTCTTTACTGCAGATGGTGAGTCACGCCCTCTTTTTGCCAGGATCATCTCAGTGAATAGCCGGCTGCACAAAGCCGGAGGATCTCAGCTCGGCTGGTAAATAAAGCCCTCTTCCTTCCGCGCAGCGTGGGAGAAAGTGCCGCTGCCGTGCTGTTGTGGCATCTCTGCACAGGCTGATAACTGGAGTGAAAGCAGCGCTGGGCGATCATCTTTCACTCTGAACCACTCACCTTTCATGCCATGCCCCCGTAGCCGGCTGTGAGGACTGGACTGTCGGTGGGAACGAGCGCCGGCTCTCATGTGGACGCGGCGGGGAGGCTCAGTGCACCCATGCAGAGCATCCCTCTTAGGAGACTGAAGATCCACACATGATTGAGAAGTCATGTGATTGTTTTTGGATGACCTTCGTGCAAGATTAAGACACTTTCTGACTCTTTTTCTCCCCGGTGGGGCTGTGTGGTGGGAACAGACATAAACCTGGAATCGACTCTTACTTTATGAGTTTTCCTCACTGTGAGAAAGTGTCAGAGTGGCTGAGGAAGCCAGCATGGCCAAGCCTCTCCTGAGGATACAGCGCTACTTCTGCAGAAAACCTGTCCGATTCTTCTCCCTCATCCTCCTCTACCTGACTGCGGGGAGCCTCGTCTTCCTGCACTCGGGCTTTGTTGGGGACAGAGGTTCTAGGGCCCGAGGGGGCCGGGACTCTGTGGTTGCTTCAGAGACGGGCAGCCGAGCTTCATTATCAGACACCCGGGGGATCGGCATCGTGAGTCGAGTGTTTAGGGAGACGCACAGGCCGGGGCGGAGGATTGGACCTCGTTGGATGAGAAAAAGCGGACGGCAGGGCTACAGCACTGAGAGGAAGGGGGGAGATTACACCAGCAACTGGAACCGGGCACTTAAAGGACGCAATGCCAAAGAGATGGATGATGGGAGAGGTGAGATGCATCATTTGTAAATTCTTCCAGCTTGTTTCCTGACTGAAAAAAAATGCATCACCACAAAATAAACTCCTTCACTTGTGCAAGGCAGTGAATGCTGGATTCACAGTAGTGAACTCTATCAGAAAACAAAACAAAACAAATCCGAACCCCAAACTTGTTTCTGCAAAACAAGCTGATTTAAATATGTAAGATGCTGCAGAGCACACACAGACTTCATCCAACTTCATGCTGCTATAAAATAAAGAAATCTCAGCTGCATCTTAATGGCTCAACGTTCCAAGCTGTCTTTGGTCTCTGGATGATGATGAGGAGGGGGGGGGGTTGTTGTTTCTTTGTGCAAATCCTTCAAGGCTTTGCTGCCCAACACATTCACCCAGACAATAGTCGATGATATCATGACAACATGTCCACGACTGCATGGATTTACGTTTTATCTCCTATTATTATAGACTGTGCTGCTACACAATCCCGTCAGATCGGGTTTACATGTAAACTCCATTTTTGTGATGGTAAAGCTTCTCTGGAAGCTGCCAGTCATCAGCTGACACGTCTGAGCCTGAATGGCACAAATATCCTGCCTCCTAAAAAAATAGCTGCAGAAATCTGGAGATGTCGGCTCCGTTATTTGTTCCTCCTCAGAGCTTTTGTTACTTTGTCAGTCACAAATAAAGCTCTTTTTGTTTCCCTACGGCGCTCTAGAATTGCTAAAGTAACAGTAATCAGGTCAGTTTATTACCAGGGTCGTGGAGACGAGAGAGGAATGATTCAGATTTTTCACAAAAGCTTGAATATTGATTCATCTAGAACTTATTTCTAACTGTTGAAGTGTTTTTAGATGTGAACTCTTTAAAGGTGTCTGAACCGAAGCCAGTAACGTCCACACGGAGAGAAGATGATGATGAAGAATTTTGTTTTTGCATAGCTAGAGTTTTACTGTAATTTACCCTTTTATTCAAACATTCAAATAACTTTTGAGTTTAGTGCCTTCCCTAAAGTAACACTAAATAGTTATTTAAACTTTAAGCTGATTGTTGGGTTAGAAACTTGACCAGTTTCATATCTGACACCACTCTGCAGCCCTCTGCTGGCCAGATACTGCACCTAACAGTTTTGGGGAGCGGGTAGGTGTTCTAGGGGGTGCTCTTATACCTGCATTACGGATGTTAGCTATTTTATGTGCAGTTAGCTTTTTCAGTTTGCTGATTGTTAATAAAAAGCACAAGATGAAGAAAAAACAAGTTTGCTTTTCTGTTGGCATCATGGCAGAGCCTGGAAGTAAAAGTAAGAGAGTGATGTCTTTGGAGGTGAAGCAAAGAGCTAAACATCAGCGTGACCTACACTAGTTTGAGGAAGCTGAAAAAGGTTATGAAATCACAAACTGATGGTGACCTGGCTTTGTTGCTACTGGACTTAATAATAATAATAATAATAATAATATTGTTTGTCCAACAGTGTGGATCTTTTTGATTTGTGGCTTATTTAGTAAGACTTGGCTCATGTTAGTGTTAGCTTGTTGTTAGAGCTGCAGGGTTGTTTATGACTGTTGTAATTCCACTTTCAACCAGTAAGGCGAACGAGCAGGAAACTGCTCTGTGTTACTTTAAGACGGAAATAGGGACTAAAATGTGCTGTAATGAATAGTTGACCAGATAATCATAGCCTAAAGCAAATTTATTATAAAATACAAAAAAACTTAGATATAAACATCTGGTTCTGACACATCTGGACTGGCAGGGAGAATTTTATTTATTTATTTATTCACTTATTAAATGTCTTAGATAGAGACAGAGAATTCTCTGGATTTTAGCTTCTGGTTTCTGTCAAGAGTGATTTTTGTATCTGAACATCACAGAAGCATGTGAGAAAGACTCCTAATATCTGTGATTTTGACATAAGTCACGCTAGAAAATAATTTTATCACTTATAAATGATCAGAATTACACACAACCACAAAGTAGAATCATGATAATGTTTCCTATCGTTAACTTAGAGCTGAGCCTTAGCGTCCCCAAGTCAAGGACAGGAAAACCAACATGTTTGTAACGTCCACCACAGCTTCAGGTTATCAGATCAGATGAAGGTCTCTCCCTCCTCCTCCCCCCACGTGTCTCTTTTCTGTAACGCTAACCTCTTGGGACAGCAGCTGATCGTGATGATGGAGTAATTAATAGCTTCAAAGCATTTGTTTTCCCTCACGCATCAAGCAGCACTCATGTTGGGTTTCAGGGAATCTTATTTTCTCTGCTCCGTTCTCCAAACTCCCGTTTTTTTCCCTCCTCTCTGGATCTGAATTTAAAAAGGAACGGTGCTGCAGAAGAATCCTGCACACTTCACTGCTCAGGAGAAGACTAAACGAAAAACCCTACCACGACCCGGCAGGTGCATCAGACGTGTCATCCTTCGCTCACATTGCAAATATGCAGAGAATTTTAAGCAGCGTTCTGCCGTCAAACAGCAGCAGATTACAGCCCACTGCAGCTCACCGCATGCTGCTTAGGCACAGACCGTCAAACTTCACCAATTAAAGTAATGCAGAGAGCTCCTGCCTTCCCTCAGCTTCCTGTTAACACACACACACTCACACACACACACAGTTCTGACAAATGCAGCGAGATGACTGCTACTACAGTTACAGGCCACTAGAAGGGGATGTGTGTCTTCATTAATAAATAAAGATTCTGCCCCAGTTTGGACTCCCCGTGTGCTCCGTCGCTACTACACCATGCAGCCTTGTGAAAAACACACACCGTTAGAGATGGCGCTCATCTTCTCCGAGCCTCTTTTGAGGGATTTCTACATTAAATTCCACGAATCGACAGTTCTGTTTCATGTGAATGTTAATAACGCCCGATTCTCTTGTTTCAGCAAAGTACATCGGCTGCCACGTTGATGACACTCTGAAAAGAGCGCTGAGAGGAGTTTCCTTTTTTGACTACAAAAAAATGACTGTATTTCGTTGCCAGGACAACTGTGCTGAAAGGTACGAGGCAAGCAAACAACAAAACCATCATCCATCACTTATTCCTCCGTGTTTTTCTATTTTTGTTAAGTCCAGTTCTCAGCTGAGGAGACATGAAGCAGAATGTGGTCCAGGGGTTTACGTCGATCCCACAGAAACATGCTGTTACAGCTTAGAAGAATATAAATGCTTTTAATGTGAAAATCACTAAAATAAAAGCATAAACAGGGTTTTCTTTTATTCATCTGATAAAAGCATCTCTGCTCCATCACACCATGAAACGTTCACAACTCACCTTAGTCATTAAAGTGACTAAAACGTTGAGATTTTCATCACCTGGATCACGTTCTGCACTGAAAGTTCTAATCAGACGACGCTTCGCTCTCAGATCTATGGATACCAGTGATTATTATCCAGGATGACCTTGTTATGATGATTAAGTATCTATAAAAAGACCAGCTGAGCCTGTTTGATGAAACCAGGAAGTTGATATGCATGAAGGGATGATGCATCCATGTTTCACTTCCTCCTCTATTTTTGTGAAATGAGATGATGAAATCCCCTCTGTTGTTTTTTAATGTTTCTCTTAATAAGAACGCCTGATTTAGAGGATTTAACAACAAAAGCAGATTTTTAGTACTTTTCAAGTTATTTTATGAAAAACAGAAATATGTGAAAGGTTTTGAAGGCTTTTACCTCCTCTTCCTCTGCTCCATTATTTTCATGTTTCCTCACATCCCGGCGTCTCCCTCCTCGCCATCTTCCTCTCACCTCTTTCCACCACCCTGTGGAATACTAGGGATGGCTCTGTCAAATGCATTAAATTACACCCATCGCTGATTCGTAGAGCTGAGAATTGGAGCTAAGAAAGATGCTTGTTTCCAGCTCTCTTTCTCTCTCTCTCTCTTGCTGCTTGGTTCTCGTCTCCTCTCTCAGAGCAGCGGGTTAATAAAAGTCGACAAACAAATGAGAGGCCACACATCGCAGCGCACGGAGGTTCGGGTTTGACTGACAGCCCAGGGGATTTGTCCTGTGTGCGAGCTATGTTAAACGTCTAATTGCATCGCAGAGAGCTCTCTCGGGAGTCAAATCTTTCATAAAGGAAGGGAAGATGTGATGCACTCTCCTGTGTGCCAGACTTTGATTAGTAGTTTTGTCTCGGAGGCCTGCAAGCATATATCACTCGCCTATGAGAGACGATTCGGTGTGTTTTCATCTTTACGTCAGCATCCCTGGTGCTCAATTTGTTTGTTTTCATTGATTGCAGCTCACCCAGTGGTTCAGAAGGATACGCTGTAATGACCAGGGAAGGATTAAGCTGCACCACAAACAATCAAATCTCACCTCTGGTCCTTTTATCCCCTCTTTCAGAGGCTACATGTACGCAGGTCTGGAGTTTGGAGCAGAGTGCTACTGCGGTCACAAGATTCAGGCACCCAACGCTTCAGAGAGCGAATGCAACATGGGGTGTAAAGGAGAGAAGAGCAACATGTGTGGAGGAGCCAACAGACTGTCCATCTATAGGCTGGAGCTGAGCCAGGAGTCAGCGCGCCGCTGTGAGTCTCTGCATCATCACGAGCTGCCTGATGTCTGACAGACTCAAGAGCAGGACTCATCATTTCAAATTTCATTTAAAAGGTCTTGATGCAGAAATGTAATTTCACACACGCGTCCTGGGAATAAACAAAGATCCTGAATTAATCCACAAATATGTAGCAGCGGTTGCTCTGAGGTACGGGAATTATTAAAATTTTGCAGGTTTGTTGCTGCATTTGGGAGCCGGTTGCTCTGTTTTTCCTGATTCCCGGTAGAACTGTTCTACCTATGCAGCCGCGGTCTGACTTCTAATCGCTCGCTGCCTGCAGGAAAAACATTGCAGCGTAACAGGAAAGGGCTGATTATTGAGGTGGAAAAGTGGAATAGGCACGTCAATATCCGGCTGTCATAGATAGATGTGCTTTAATAGAACAGAACAGAAAGACTTTATTATCTTGGGACAAAATGAGCAACACATTCCTCTTAAGGTGTAAAGATAAGAAACGAGGATCTACACTAGCAAATGAGTCTGAATCATCTAGATTTGTAGAAATATGTGCAACAAGAGGAAATAAGATCTAGATATAGATTGAACAGATAGGAAAACGTCATCTAACAACAATATCCGTTTCTGTAGATTATTTGAATCCATGCATGCATCATTAAGCCCTGTTCCTTTATCTATTATCGGTATTTTCATTTCTTTGCAATCTAAAAAAAAGTCCCAGCAACAAACTGAGGTAATGTCCACACCTTCTCCTTTTTCCCCTCATGCTTCCTTTTTCTCATCTGCCCCACCACTTCTCACAAAATTTTTAGTTTTCAGTCTTATACCTCGCAAATTTGTATTCCTCCTGCTAAATCTGCAGCTCATCTCTTTGTTCGTTGCTGTTTTTTTCATCTTGTTTATTATTTTCATTTCTGCTTTTCTCCTTGTTTGCCTCCCATCAGAGTGCTGTGTAAGCTGTTCACCCCGGAGCTCTGACGTCTGTCATATGAGCCTCCTTTACGAGCATCGAAAAGGAAATGCTGCAAATGTGCTTTTATGGCCGTTCTGAGTTTTGACACCTAACTAACCACTGTGCTGACAGAACGGGGTGTTTTAAACAGCGGTCAGCGAGCCTGATCTGCTAGTTTCTGGTTTCTCGTTTGTGTTTTTTGGGGATCTTCATTTGTGCAAAAGTACAAACATGAGAATTTCAGCTGCATTTGAAACACCTGAAGGTTAATATTTAGCATTTTTGACTTGAAAACGTTCTTTTATTAGTTTAAAAATGGAAGAATTAAACAAATGAAACTCGTTAGATTGATTCTGTCAACTAAATTCTTCATTTCTTTCACTAATCCAGACTCTTGACAACTCTGATCTACTTAAAAAAACATAATTTTTAAATAAAACTTCTAGAATTGATGTGTAACTGAGTTTTTCTGCAAAACAATATTATATATTATTATAGCTAAGAAATAAACACATTTATTTTCTTGTGTTCTTTCAGAAATCGTTCTAAAATGATCAGAAACATAGTTTTAATTATCCGATTCTGTATTATAATTAATGGATTAAGTCTGGAATGAAATATTGGCTGCTGTTCTCCAGTTTATTGATCCAGGGTCCCTCCATCCATCAGCACACAGGGAGGATTTGCAGTTAAAGGTCATCATCACACATCAGCGATGTAAGCTCTGTTAGTGGTTCTGTCTGCTGACGGGTCGGGGCCTCAGTAGTCCCAGTGGGATCTCATCATCAGGGGTCAGCGGCTGGGAGCTGTTTTGATGGGAGCCGTGCTCAGTAACCATAAAACGAGACTCGGTGGTGTGTGTTTTCCTCCGTTAGCGAGTAACCTCCTGGTTTGTTTTTGCCTCTTTCAGATGGCAGTGCCATTTTCAAAGGATGTTTCCACCGGCCAGACAACGTCACTGCAGCTCTTCCCTTCAGCGCTGTCATCCAGAACATGTCTGTGGACAAGTGTGTGGACATGTGCACAGAGAGGGTGCGTTTGTGTGTGTGTGCATGTGTGTGTGTGTGTTCACAGACCGTGCACGGTGTAGGTCTGTACTCACCGTATAATGGTTGATTTATCTCAGGAGAAGTCCCTGGCAGTTCTGGCTGGAGACCGATGTTACTGCGGCTTTCCGACTCCTCTCTTCTCCCTTCATGAGCTGGAGGACGAGGACATGTGTCTCCACCGCTGCCCAGGCGAGGAGTTTGAGAGCTGTGGGAATGACAAGTTCTTTGTGGTGTACCAGACACAGGTTCAAGGTAACGTTTGGTGTCTGTTGACAGCAATGTGTAGAGGGCACACACACACACACACACACACACACACACACACACACACACACACACACACACACACACAGTCTGTGTGTGTTGAAACAGGTTAGGAACAAAATGGAACACTTGATAAAAAATAATAATTTACAGAAAATTTTAAATTGTTTTTGGTGCTCAACATGTTTTCTTTGGACACTTAAAAAAATCCATTATTTTTAAAAACTTCCTGTTTGTTAGATAATGACATAAAAAGACCGAGAGGATCAGATTGACGAATGATTTTCCTCTTGTTCCTTATTTGGGAATGAAGACTGTGTGGTTATGTTGTTGTTGTTGTGTTGTTGTTGTTTTATTGTGTTGTTAATGTGTTGTTGTTGTTGTGTTGTTATTGTTTTATTGTGTTGTTAATGTGTTGTTGTTGTTGTGTTGTTATTGTTTTATTGTGTTGTTAATGTGTTGTTGTTGTTGTGTTGTTATTGTTTTATTGTGTTGTTACTGTGTTGTTGTTGTCGTGGTGTTATTGTTTTATTGTGTTGTTACTGTGTTGTTGTTGTCGTGGTGTTATTGTTTTATTGTGTTGTTAATGTGTTGTTGTTGTTGTGTTGTTATTGTTTTATTGTGTTGTTAATGTGTTGTTGTTGTTGTGTTGTTATTGTTTTATTGTGTTGTTACTGTGTTGTTGTGTTGTTATTGTTTTATTGTGTTGTTACTGTGTTGTTGTTGTTGTGTTGTTATTGGTTTATTGTGTTGTTAATGTGTTGTTGTTGTTGTGGTGTTATTGTTTTATTGTGTTGTTACTGTGTTGTTGTTGTTGTGGTGTTATTGTTTTATTGTGTTGTTACTGTGTTGTTGTGTTGTTACTGTGTTGTTATTGTTTTATTGTGTTGTTACTGTGTTGTTATTGTTTTATTGTGTTGTTTTCTTTCTCAGTGCAGCAGACAGCTGTGGCTTAGATCAGCAGAATCACAGCCCAGTAAACAAAAAGACAAAAACACTAAAGTTCAGTACCTTCTTCATCACTGAGAACCTGTTTAATTTTTATACTAGTTTCAACTCAAGCTGAATAAATGTTTTAAAAGTAGCTTAGAAATGCAAATTTACCCTCAACAGAAAAAAAATCACACTGACTAATTTTTTCAGTTTTATTCTCCAGTTGCCTCTAGTCCTTGTTAGTTATACAAAATAGCATAAAGAAAAGGGAAGTTGGTGACTTTCAGAATCTATTTGAAGCTTTCTCTGCATTGAGCAACATGTCTTAAATTATTTAGAGGTATTGAAAGCAGTGTCCAAGGTCATGTATCATTTTCTATACAACCAATCAATAACACATCTGATTGTCCTTCATGCGTTTTCAGATAACCGCTGCATGGACCGACACTTCCTCCCATCGCGCTCTAAGCAGCTGGTGGCTCTCGCCAGCTTCCCTGGAGCTGGTAACACCTGGGCCCGCCACCTCATAGAGCTCGCCACTGGCTTCTACACAGGCAGCTTCTACTTTGATGGCTCCCTCTACAACAAAGGTAGGCCTCAACGGGCGCGTGGTTCTCCATGATTCAAAGCTTCACGTCAGTGGACCAAATAAACAGCCTGTGCATCGGTTTACAGGCTTCAAAGGGGAGCGTGATCACTGGAGGAGTGGGAGAACGATCTGCATCAAGACACACGAGAGTGGCAAGAAGGAGATTGAAGCTTTTGACTCGAGCATCCTTATGATCCGTAACCCGTACAAAGCCCTCATGGCAGAATTTAACAGAAAATATGGTGGACACATTGGGTTTGCCTCACAGGCCCACTGGAGAGGAAAAGGTAAGCTGCTGAAAGCCTGTGGTCCAGATGGATGGATGGATGGATGGATGGATGGTGTGTTGATGGATGGATGGATGGATGGATGGATGGATGGATGGATGGATGGATGGATGGATGGATGGATGGATGGAGTGTTGATGGATGGATGGATGGATGGATGGATGAATGGATGGATGGATGGATGAATGGATGGATGGATGGATGGATGGATGAATGGATGGATGGATGGTGTGTTGATGGATGGATGGATGGATGGATGGATGGATGGATGGATGGTGTGTTGATGGATGGATGGATATAAAGCTGTAAAATTAGGACGTCTTTGTTTAAAACGCCACTTAAAAGAGGAAGTTGCCATGACAAAACAGCAACAGACTGGATTAAAACCCAGGAATATGATGCTCAGTGATGCAGATCAGTGAGGAAATGCATCAGATGTGGCTTTAAACCAAACCAATGTGGCTGAGTCAAAATGTTTTGATGTGTCTGCCCTAAACCATACCCATGATTCATGATGAACTTTAAAATCTTTTTAGAGAAATGAAACAATGAACTGTTCATCCACTTCCTTAGTCACGCTGATGGATGCACTCATGGTACACGGACACCTGTCTTGTGACTCAAGTCTCCCAGCTAACACACACACACACACACACACACACACACACACACTTGTGTGGATGGTGATGGTTTGCAGAACCATTTGCAGATGCAGCCTGAAGGCTGAAACACGTGGAAATTAAATTACAGCGAGGACTTGCTGAACCAGCTCCTCTCTGTTCCCGTCTTAATCAGCTAACTGGAACAGAAAGTGGCTCCAGATCTCAGCGATGAGTAAGAAAAATTACTCAGTGACACAAGTGAGGAAATGGAAGATAATTTAGCGTTCTTTACGTATGCTACGTTTTTACGCTGGCTAAGAAAGATGAAAACGTTTTTTAACATGCCTTGGGATTTGTTACAAGCATTTAACTAAATGTATGTCTGTAGAAAATGTGGAAGCAGATTTTTTTTCTGTGTACTCATCACAGTTTGTGTTTTATGTAGGCCTTGACACAGATGGGAGACAAATTAAAATAAAAAAAAATCAACAGAATCTGTCAGGAAGTTAATGAACCACTCAGTAATCACACTGCACCTTGACCTTCGACCTTTTATATTAGATTTATCCAATAGGTCTAATATTTGCACATTTTGTTAAACATCCCATTTATTCATTGTGCATCTCATTAATAGAGTCACAGTTCTAGGTTTAAGTGAATGCCAGTTTAGTTTCATCTCTTTTAGATTTCATACTTTCTGTTATCATCTTCTCATCACTTCCACCCACCTTTACCGCATCCCCGTAACCACGACAACCGGTTTTGTCTTCTTGCCCGCGTGTCGTCTCTTTGGCTTTCTGTGAGGTTTGATCGATTTTTTCCTGAGACTGGAGAGTTGCCGACCCAGCAGTTGTCTTCCTTTGTGAGGACATCAGCACATTTGGCCTGCCGTCTCCACTGAATGTTTCCTCCTTCTGCTGGTGGGCTGATGATGCAGTGACATCGGTGTGCAGAAAGGATTTTTGACAGCTGTCTCTTTAAATAAAGTGAAGAAATATCAGTGTGTGTGCAGGTCCTCCACGTGTGTGTGGCTTGATACACTACAGAGGGACTATGGGGTTCAGAGGAAGATACGGTTTAAGGTGACCCCGTAAAGTCGACGAGTGTCACTCCTGAAATAGACAAATCACACAGTTATAATCCTGGTTATGTGTTTTTAGAATTATTATTAGTGTAAACAGCTGTTCTCGCTGATATCGGTATTAACTAAATGTGACACATCAGGATATTCAGAGGAAGAGTTCAGCTTATTTTGGTTTCTGTATATTTTAAGTTCTGATTTCTCCTGAAAGCTCGATTGGGGGAAAAGGAGAACTGTTGTGGCCAGATGCTCCAGCATCAGTTCCTCACTGGCAAGTTTGGACCAAAGTGTTTCTGACTGAAAAAGGCTCAGATTGTTTTTCAGGTCCTATCACTGAGCGAGGCATTCGCACTAATGGGCTCATTAGCTGACGTTTACAAAAGGCACTTCAATTATAATCAGACTTTAGCTTTTATTTTAGTCGCGATAGCTACCGAGGGAATGTTGGCAGTAATTTAATCCCACCAGGACCGACTGTCGGGCTGATTAAAGAAGGTATTTGACTTTGATGACTCACTTTCTGCATTCTAGAAACGTCTATCTGAAAAGCTTCCACGGTGCAAGGCAACATCTCCTGGTTGGCGTGCAATAGTCAGAAGGGCTATTGCAAACAGGCGTCAGCGTTTTCATAAATTTGCAGCAGAAGTAACCGCAGAATGAGACGTGTCAGTCCCCCAGAGGAAGTCTGAGAAGTTGTGAAGTGTAGCTCAACATGTTGGAAGACACAAACCGATCAGGTTTAATCAAAAACTCTTGAAAAGATAAATCAGATCTTTAATATCTGACCTGTTTTAAAGAACAGCCTCAGTTTGGAGAAACAGATAAACAGGCATTCCAACAAAACAAATGACCTTTTAGTAACTATTCCAATCTAAAAAATTTACAGCGGTTTTTACAAATGCTATTTTATAACCTCCAAATGCACATCATTTTCACGTTTCTTGGTTAGCTAGCTCTTCACCTAATTCCTGCTGCGAATAACCACGGAGTTTTATGTAAATAACCATATTGTCGCGTAAAAAGATGAAGACATATTTGCTTGAACTGGTAAAATTCTTGGCAGTAGAGTTGTTTTAGGACAGCAGAAACACTTTCTAACCAGTCCCTCTGAGAAAAGTCATGAGTTTATTTGTCTTGTCAGAAACGATCCCTGTTTCTTCAAGCTGAGGTTTGTTCAAAGAGCCATTCACAACAGCTAAAATGCTAACTGTTAGCTGCTTTTTCACACAAACACACTACAAAAGATTCAAAACTCACGAAACCTGTTAGAAGAATTCTAAAGAAACTTTAAAAATATTAAGATATGGACATAAACAATATTATTACACTTAAAGCAAGTCTTATCAGCTGGGGATTTTTTTATTGGCTGCTATGAGGAAAAGTAAATTTTGCAAAATTTCATATTTAAAAAACTGTTGTTAAACCTGAGAGTGAATCAGTCATGTTGTCTTTTACGCTTTCTAAAAAAAAAATGTACCTGTAGGAAATAAAAATTATTAAATAAAACTCAATAAGGGAACATCTCACTATCTGATAAACCTAAATATTTAAAGTAACTACCCAGGAACAAGCTTGCGTGTCGGCCTGAAAATGACCTAAAACCAGAATTTCGTAACAGTGACACAGAGTTAATAACTTGTTGGTGAAAGAAAAGAAAATCCCCCAAAGAAGAACTGAAAACTCGACATTCTCCACAAAGCGGACGTACCATCAAAAGAAAGTTAACTGGGTTGCTCACGTTTTGAGCTTTCTTTTTTGGTTTGATGCCAACAATAGAAACAAAAAGTCATTTCTTTTTTAAACAGCATCTCTAAATAGAAACAGTTGGCCGTCTTTTAGTTAAACTACTGCTCAGCTACAGAAAGTTTGACCATGTCAGAATAAAGTTAAAGTTGCCTCAGTCATTGGTTTTGGAGACAGCTCTGCAAACGCAGCAGGTTTTAAACTTTAATGGCAGCGTCTCCCAGCAGTGATGATTCGCTTTAATGCAGCACTTCTGCTGCCAGCTGCTGCTTTTATGGGCCAGGATCTCAGTGTGGAGCAAAAGTTACAAGAACAGGGTTTTTCTCCCAGAGTTTGACTGATAACCAGGACATCAAACTGTCTGGATATTTCAGCTACTTAATGCAACTTGCCACAAACTTTGACAGGCATGATGGTCAAGAGGACATCAGAGGTTTCCAGTCATGTCCTCACATCCCATCCGCTCTGTCATCACAGCCTCTCACTCAAAATAAACGCGTACATTCATCCGAAGAACTTAAAGTAACACTAAACCGTTTCCAGCTTCTCTATCCTACTGGTTGAAAGTGGAATTACAACTGATGTAAAAAGCCTTGCAGCAGCCTGCTGTAGCTAGCGCTAACAACGAGCTAACATTAACATGAGCCGACTGATGCTAAATAAGCCACAAAGTAAAAAGATCCACACTGTTGTACAAAAATTATTATTACAAGTCCAGTAGCAACAAAGCCAGGTCACCATCAGTGCGTGATTTCATAGATTCCTTTAGTTTCCTCAAATGATCGTAGGGTTAGGGTTACTCAGGTTTAGCTCTTTGCTTTGCCTCCAAATACATTATTCTCAGACTTTTACTTCCAGGTTCCACCATGATGCAAACTAAACACAATGTTGTTGTTTTTTATTGACGGTCGACAAACTGAAAAAGCTAACTGCTAGCCTACTAGCACAGAAAATAGCTTACAGCCATTAAGCAGGCAAAGGGTGGCCCCTAGGGCACCTACCCGCTCCAAAAAACTGCTATTTCTGGTCAGCAGAGGCTGCAGAGTGCTGTCCCATGTGAAGTTGGTAAAGTTTCTACATAAACAATCTGAACCTCACTTTTAAATGAATTTGTTAAAGGGTTAAAAACTACTTGGTGTCGCTTTAAGTGTGAATGTTTTAGTTTACTCAGACATCTTTATCTTTCATTTATCTTCCAGAGTGGCCCGAGTTTGTTAAGAACTACGCGCCGTGGTGGGCATCTCACACCCTGGATTGGCTGACGCATGGGAAGAACATCCACGTGGTCCACTTTGAGGATCTGAAGAGGGACCTGTTTGTGAAGCTTAAAGGGATGGTCCAGTTCCTGGGTTTGGAGGTTTCAGAAGAACGCCTCCTCTGCGTTGAGGGACAAAAGGATGGGAACTTCAAGCGATCGGGACTACGGAAGCTTGAGTATGACCCGTACACTCCGGAAATGCGGCAGAACATTGATGAGCTGATCAGAACAGTAGACGTCGCCCTGAAAAAGAGAAACATGTCTGGAGTTCCTGCAGATTACAAGCCAAGATGATGAATGGGATGCTTTTTTCCTCCTAGATAGGATTGGACATGGAGTTTTACAAATGTTGCACCTATTTTCTGTTTCATTCACCAGTTCTTGGTCATCCTATTGCACTTCTGAAGAAAAATGCATTCACACATACTGCAGTCTTTGCTATTTTACTAAATGAAACAAAAGAATTTCTTACACTGCTCTATGCACATGTGCTGTGGAGGCATGTGCTCATGCCTTAACGCCACGACGGTACGACAGCTGTGACCACAGAGACTTCTAACACAAAACTACAACAAAGTCTTGTACAGGCTTATTTTGTGCAAAAGAAAAATATATTATAAGATGAGGGAAGAATTATATTTTCAGCTGCTACTACAGTTACAGATCTGTTTTTTAATGAGGTTCTCTGGACCTGGATCTGTTCCTCAGAGGGGAAAATGCAATATGTAGAGAAAGACTACCCGATAGTGATGAATCTGTGAGTTTCCTTTAGTTTTTCTAAGTTATTCATCTTGTTTTTTTGTTAATCAAGAGCTAAGTAACTTATTCTTTGCCTTTCAGTGAAGTGAGTGATTCCTGCTGAAGGATCGGACTCATGCAGAGATAAAGTGCATTAACCCGTCATCTCTGCATGAGTCAGATATTAATCTTCAGCTTTTTCTTTTCCTCTGGCATCTACTGCTCATACTTGATTATCAATGTTTTCTTAACACTGGACTTAAAAATATCCTAAAAGCAAAACTTTCCCCCCAAAGATTACTGAAGATAGTCGAGTTTTGGGTTGGAAATTGTTTTAGGTGTGATGTTATAGTTATTTCTCAAAGCCAATGATACTTTTGTTTAAGAAAAGCTTTAAAACAGGTAAAGCTTGTCGATTTTAAAACGCACTCCAGGAAAAAAATTCAAAACCTGAACATGTTGTTGTACGTAAAGTGATTTTTCACTTTTCTAAGTACAGAAAGTATTAAATACAGGAAGTAAAAAGGAATAAAATCATCAGTGACTGAGCTGACTTCCATTTCCAGTATAATATAAATATATTTTTATAGTATGCATCAGATGTATTTGTATTGCAAAGAGCAATTTGGGGAAAAGTGTTCTATTTTTACTGGATGCTTTAAACTTTACTCCTGCTTTCACGACGAACTGGAACTGAACAGATGTCACATCTGAATGTATTTTATACAAACTGAATGTAAAGTAAGAAAGCCCAATAAATGAGTATATTCATTAAAGAGCTATGGTGTGTTGTTTTTATTTAAAATGTACAGCGATGGAAGAAGTACTTGAATTTTTTACTGAAGTAAAAGTACAGATAAAGGGGTAGCAAATTACTCAAGTAAAAGTAGAAGTATCCAAGAAATGTTTTACTTCAGTAAAAGTATTAAAGTATGACCTTTCAAATGTAGTTAGAGTAAAAGTATTCAACAAATATTTAAATGTGTGTGTAGAAGTGTGCAGACGGACCAGGAGGAGGGGGAAAAAACGCAAATTAAAGCCATACTGTGCAACCTTTTCATATTTGTAACTCATGTTCTTGAGCCAGTTTGTGCTAAAATGACCCTTTACAAGGTTAATGAAATGTTACTCAGACCCCCACCACCCTCTGTGACCAGAATACCGCACATTCAACTTCAGAGTGCCGGTCCGATCTCTGTTGGACTTAGTAAAGTGGAGCTGACATGCCTGGTGCTGCAGTCTGCTTCCAGCATGTTTTAGATCATGAACACAGCTGATTTGTTTGATTTAGTGATGAACCGCTCCTGTAGACACTAATGAAGGCTGAGGAGACATTTCAGCAGTTAGATTAAGGTGTTAAAAAGACAAACGCACAGCGAGGAGATGAGTTTCACTTTTGCTTTCACTAACAGACACTAGGGGGTGCTAAAGAATGCTAAAACTGCATAGTATCCCTTTAAAGTGTTATTTCCTTTGGAGCAGTGTGGACAAGGTCACCCACCAAACTGTGTAGTGAATATTTTCAGAATCTAAACCCACCCCACCCCCCGATCACCATCAGACCAGGGGTTGAGTGGGGGGGGTCAGACAAAACTCAAAGTAAAGTACTTTTACTTTTGAAACTTTTTAGAAAATGGAGTAAAAGTATAGGCTTCAAGAAAATAGCATAAGTACAGATACAGAAAAAGTGTATTTAAGTACAGTAACGAAGTACTTTAGACAAAGTACTTGTACTTCATTACATCCACCAAAGAAAATGTATATATTACTACTTTTACAAATGTGTCATTTACCTTTTTATTTGATTTCTTTCATATTTTTTTTGATAAATATCACCATTTATTCATAAATAACTGTTCTTTTAATATCACCAGCTGTTGTTTATAAATCTGCTGCATGTAATTCTCATTTCCCTCAGCTAATATACCAATAGAAGATTCCTAAAGAACATTCAGAAACACAAAGTTGTTTAAAACGATGTTTCTAAGCCAGACTGGAGATTATGAAGATGCTACTGGAATAACAAGACCAACCCTGTAATCCGTGTCTCCCTACACTGTGTTCTCCTACAGAAACGAGTAAAGCAGATTGTTTCTGTTGGAGAACTTTAGCTCTAGCACCTGCCCTGGTTTAGCACTGGAAAAAACCCATTTGTTATCATATATATTCATTGTCTGCTGCAGATGAAAAGCACTGCGGACGGTATTATCTTCTCTTATAAAAGATGGTAATGCGTCCTGTGCTAAAGCAGATTATACAGGAAGAGCCGAAGCTGCTTTTTGCTTAAAGCCTTAAACCAGCTCTAATCATGGCTGCCACTTAAGCTCTTTTATAGCCGTAAGATTTAGTGACATTAATGGTTTTGTCTTCCTGATGGAACTACGGCGTTCCCTCCTTTACACACACGTCACATTCATGCTAAGCAGACGTGTCTCGTAAGGAACAGAAACATAATCTTTACACATTATGTCTCTTTTCTGTATGACAGCTCATCACAGGAGGAACAATGCAGGGTTTGTTTACAATAACAAGACATCTTGAGCATTGTGAGTGTGAATCACACCGCCTGGAAGCCTGACTTTCCTTTATGTTTAAGTTTACTGAACGTAAAAGGAAAATGCAGGTTTTTACTTCTGCAGAAGAACAGTGACTTTACATTATTGCTGAGTCTGATGAAGCAGATTAAAACAGGATCTCCACTTTGATTTTTATTATCGTTGGGTCTAAATTACTTCAGTCTTGTTTCAGGTAAGTGGAAAAAAAAATCAAGGCTACTGATGCACGTCTACATGAAACCAACACACATGGAGACCATTATCTAGCCTAAGAATCTCACCACCCACTAGAACATGCACCACCAGTCATCAGAGCTCTACAGCGTTGAGTCAAACTGGTCCCTGTGAGGATGGAACATCAAAGAAGCAGTTCAAACCAGTAGATCCCCTAATTGGGCTGATGTTAAAGCAGCCAGGAAATCAAGAAAACACTCAACTCAATTAAATGAAGGAGAAAAGAAAAACATGAAGAAGAATGTTATCACTCCATATGTGTCTGGAGAAACTCAGGATCTTTTGATTTGAAAGGGCTGAAGAGGTTGTTTGTATAATCTTCAGACCAACAGATGAGAGGTTTTTGTGTATTCTGAAAATATTCACTATATCATTGGTCTGGGGTGATAAGAGCAGCAGAGGAGACGGGAAGTATAACAAAGAGAGGAGACACCATAAGATCAGATGATGAGGAGAATATCAGACTGAAAAGCCTGAGCAAACACTTTTTCACTGTTTGTCTCACAGAGCAACTTTTGCCAGGAGAGCAGCAGAATTAGCACAAAAAATCATTTGTTTTTGCAATTATGCAAAATTATGCAATTACCCTGTACGTTACTACCTCAATTACTATTGACCCTTTACACCTATGCGTCACCTGATCACACGTGCGCCATAGTGGACATAAAGAGTGAGTTAAGGAGGACAAAAATAGCAATTGAGATTATTATTATTATTATTATTTTGCCAGTTTAGTCTGGCTGCTACTAGTTCAAGTCCAGTTCACTTGTCAGAAGAAGTTGCACACCTGGTTAAGGTTCATATAGAGAGAAGTACTTTCTCCCTGCTGCAGCGTTCACTGATTTGATCAAGTGGCCAACTTTGCCAGAATTCACCCCGCACCATTTGTACCGTCATGTGATAAAGAGGGTTTTACTTTACACTGGCGCTGATGTAAAAGTCTACAAAAGTCCAGTTCCCTACCAGTTTTTTGTCCCTGGCTGGGTCACTGGGACCAGATGCTGCTCTCACACCGGGGGGACAAGATATCTCATAACGACGAAGCTCATCATGCTAAATAAATAACGTCATTTTAACACAACTAGTCCTACATTGAAACAATGGGCATGTTTCCACTACCTGAACTTCAGGGTAATTTTACCGGAACTTCCTGGCCTCCACTTCACCGGGCCGGTTGAACAAGTTGTTTGTTAGGAACTGAAGAAGGGGAGGTACTCGGAAAGGTCCGGTGGATTTGCTGAGCAGAACGTTTGGTTAACTCACTGTCAGGATCTTCTGCAGCTCTTGTGTCTCTCTCCCCTCGTTTAGTGTTGATTGGACTCACCTGCCCCTCGTTACCCACCTGTTTCCCTGATTATCCTCATGTATTTAAACCCTCTGTTTGTGCTTGTTTGTGTCAGATCATCATCTTGTCATCCTGTTGGTCATTGAACATCACATTTTACATCACGCAGCTGCGCTCATCCTCTGAATGGATTAAATTATTCTGTAATTCAACAGAATTAAACTTTTCCTGTGGATGCTTTCTGCTGATCAGTGACATCACTCACTGCAGAAGCACTCGTGACATGCTGACGTCTGTGCAAAGTCCTGAAAGAGCTGAATTTGCACGGAGACACAACAGTTGAGAGAACCGGGTCATCTTTTCTCTCGGTGGATTCGCCCTCTCAGAATTTACCCTGAAGTACCGACAATGAGAACGCCTCATAGGCTGCCATTTGATTGACAGCTGCTGCCTATTGTCAGCTGCTTTTAGCTACTATGCTGCACTCAGATGGAATCAGCTTCCTCATGACCTCAAATCTGGCCCAACTCTAGTAACTTTTCAATCAAAACTGAAAACTTTCATGTATTCGTTATGAATGAGTGCTTCATATGCTGCACCTTCTGCACTGTAACTGCTCACCCTTTATCTTTGCCTTTTATCTGAATATTTAATCTGAATTTAATTTGTGTATTTTAATTTTGCTGTTCTTGCTCCTGGAAAGCACATTGAATTGCCTCTGTGTATGAAATGTGCTACACAGATAAAGCTGCGTTTTAATGCACGTAAATAGTTCTTTTGATGTCCATCAACACGAAAGAGGGTCGGTAGATGTTCACAGATGAAATTAATGGAAGATTTGTAACGCTTCCATTGAGAATTTCAAATCTTTGCCAGAATATTTGTATAATTTCAATCCGACAGCCGTGTCAAGTGTTCAGATGAACCGTTATAACTAAATTGAGATTCATTCGGTCACTGGCTCCTCTGTTTCTAGCTGTTAGCTCGTCAACCTGATCAGCACCAATTTATGTTTCTCCAAACTGAAGCTGTTCAAAGTGCAGCATAAAAAACCTAACCCTTACCACAGAAGCCCTCTTCAGAGGAATTATCACTTCAAGTTTGTTTCCTTAGTAACCTTTCACCGTGTTCGCTGTGGCTCCACGTATCAGACACTTATGAACAACTCAGAAAATAAAGTCACAGAAGAAGAATTTAAAAAATCTCATTAAAATGATTTCTAAGTGATTCTAAAACAAACCCGTGCTGATTTAAAAACTCATCCTTTGGGATTCATCTGCAAACATGGTGACAAAGTAAAGGTCAGCGATAATGAACGCTTTAGGAAGAAAAGATGCTGAGAACTAAACAGGAAGAATTTATCTAATGAGAAACAGCAGAGTGCAGAATTAAAACATTCTCACTTTAATTTCATGTCAAGTTAAAGTGTCTGCTTTCACATTCAGATAGGTGCAATTATCACGGCTCTTTTACATTTGTTCTAGTGTCTAATGTGTGTTTTTTTTTTGGCTCAAAGGAACGTTGCAAGGGAGAGAAGATGCAACGTATAACTGAGAGGCTGCAGAGCTGAGGGGGGGCTGCATGCATGAGTCTTTCGTCAAAGAGCATTTTCATTATTTTCACACGTGATCAAATATGTCAATATTAGTAACACTAAAGTGGTGAGCTGGGAAAATACTGTTTGGTGACACCTATGACTGCAGACGATGATTGCAAATTTACTCCTGAACTCTTAACTTACACCATTAAATGCAGAGCTCTAAAATAATAATATAAATAAACAAAAATGCACAAACTTCATTTTATTTAAGGTTAAAACTTGATTTTTAATACAGTTTTATTATTATTAAAAAAGAATTAATTTTACACACATTTACAGTTTACACATGTACAGGAGTTTTGTCAACTTATTGTATTTTATTGCTACTGACAGTTTATCCAGCGGATTATTAAAAAAAGAACAAACTCTGAACCATAAGAGTGCAAACCGAACAGGAAAGACTTTGCACATGTAGAAGTTGCCCCGAAAACATTCCGTGTCAGTAAATGCAACCGCAGGATTTCCTTTTTTGCATGTGCGGTAAGGTGGTGTAGTCGGGTGTGGGGGGTGTCAAGGCTGATCTGCGCATCAAAATTATTTAGATGATTTTTGTTCAAAGTTTTCTGCCTCATTTCCAAACTTCTCGATACTTCCTTTTATTTTTACAAACACACATTTTAAAACTTAATCAACTTAATTCACAAAGAAATGACAAAAGTGTAAAAAAAAAAACCCTCCAACATCCTTTTTTATGCGTTGCAAAATAAATCTCTGTTAGAAAACATTAGATTTGATGCTTGTCGATCCTCTAAAAATGTTCCAACAACACAACAAAAGATGGCGTAACTTTGCTCCCACAAGATCAAACTTTACAGATTCTTCATTCCTTTTATTTACAGAAGTTAAACTGGTTTTTGAGGCTAAACGGTCAGCCGCTGCAGTAAAAACTCCAAAGAAATCATCACATTTGCTGGGAACATTATTCACTTTGATTCCTGCAAAGAAGCATGTGTTTCTCTCGTAAATGCTCATTTTTGTGGAACATCTGCACGTAAATTGACTTTTGAAGGCTCCGTCCAGCTCTAAATATGCGTGGAAGCTTTGTTGTCCATTGAGCTGGATCTGGACAGGTACCGGCTGGTGGTGCGGCCTTCCTCTTCCATTGCGTGCCTCATCTTTGACACCAGAGAGCTCCTGAACTTCTGCTTGAAGTCATTGCCCATGAAGACATAGAGCACAGGATTTAAGAAGCTGTTAGCGGCTGCTAAAGACGTGCCGATTTTAAGTCCAGCTGTTAAGAGATTGTGGTTGTGATGGTGGCGGTTTAGCTCAAGGAGGATGAAGATGTGGTAGGGCAGCCAGCAGATGAAGAAAGCAGCGATGAGCGCGCTCATTACCTTGAACGGTTTGGAGGATTTCATCATCCTGTTGTTTAGAAGTTTGAGGATGATAATGGAGTAGCAGATGATGATGACGATGAAGGGGATGAGGAAGCCTGTGATGAAGCGGCTCACTGCGACGATCTCGTGGACGAGCTGGGATGGGTAATTGTTGAAGCAGGAGTTTTTATGAACTTCTCGGTAGATCAAGGAGGGAACGCTCAGCCCCATGGCCAGAATCCAAGCAACGACGACCACAAAGGACGCTTTTTTCACCGTGCGTTGGTTCTGAGCCCAAACCGGAAACACGACAGACACGCAGCGGTCCACGCTGATGATGACGAGGAGGAAGATGCTGCTGAACATGTTGAGAAACATTACCGAAGAGGTGAACTTGCACATGAATCCGCCAAAGATCCACTCTTCCATCACCATGAAGGCGATGTTGAACGGGAGGAGGGCACAGAAGACAAAGTCAGAGATGGCAAGGCTCAGGTACCAGGTGGTGTTGACCGTCTTCTTCATCTTGAAGCCGGAGATCCAGATGACCAAAAGGTTCCCGAAGAAGCCCAGAAGGAAAATGAGCACGCTGACAACAATCAGACACACCCACGCGCTGTCCCGTACCGTTTTAGGTAGTGACAGTGGCTCAGGCAGAGTGTCGCTGGTGTTGCCATAGATGTAGGTGCTGTTTTCATCATAGTCATTGTAATAATCCCCCAACTCCATCTTGTAGAAATTACTCTGAAAAAAAGAAAAGTAATGTTTTACTAAACGGATCGCCATTTTCCAGTTATTAGAATAAGAATATTGCATTTTAAATGAGAGCAAATAAATAAAATCATACCTGTAGTTCAGAGCTGCAGTGCCGTTGTCTCAGTTGTGGTCCGAGCTGAGCATCGACCGCTTCCTTTAGCTTTGTCACAAACAGCGAACGCCATCAGCTGACAGGAGGTTTCTCAACACTTCCATCCCCTAATTTCACTACTGCATTCTGACGTCTTAAAGGAGGATTTTTTTTTATTGCTTCTCTTTTCGTTTCCCATGTAAATCTGTTCCAGTTGATTGTTTTGGGTCACAGTTTCAGTCAAAAAGACCAGAAACAATTACTGAAGTTTGTATTTGAACATAAACTTGGCGTTATCAGCGTTTGTTGTTTCAGACTCCGCTAACCCGGCGTGTTGTTCTGCAAATGAAAAGAGAAGTAATGAAGTTATTAGACACAGCCTGTTCTGCTATGATTTGGCTCTAATATCTCTGAGAAGTTTTGCTTGTGGCGCTCTAACACACACACACACACACACACACACACGTAGCAGCAAAGCAGCTAAAACCATGTTGGATCTTTGGTTGCTTCTTTGATTTTCAACCCTGACTTATCGTGCAGATGTTTTCTATAACACGTGAAATGCAACAGCTGTTGTAAATAGGGCAGCTATTATTTCTGTGTGAGCTGGCTGTCTGTGGCTTCATGGAGTTAATAATAACAGAGGTGGTTGCATCCGTCTGCTGTGTGAGGAGGAGGAGGGAGCTAGATCAGCTTCAGGAGGAACAGAATCACTTTGTTCATGCATCTTAATTTACTTTTAAGATATTTCATGTTTGGTAATCTATTAATATAGTCAATATTAGGGATATTTTTGGCTGATATTGGCATCAAAATGAAAATTGGCATTGGTTTTACGTCCCATGCCCACAGTGATCAAGAAAAATCTGTGACTAGTGGCTTTTTTATGCTTTGTTCACTTGATTCTGTCGAGGGTCTCAGTGGAAGATCCACACACAGCCACAACCTCTTCTTCACGCTGGTCACCAGTCTGGTCACATGTTGGTATGGGAGGGTGTCCCAGTTCTCAACCAGGAGTCAACCAGTGTGGTGATACTGGTCACCCTACCACGAGTTGTTAATCAGGAGCCAAGCAGGTGTCAGTCATACTGACACACACACACACACACACGCACGCACACACACATGCATACACACACAACAAATAGTCAACAGCTAATTTTTGCATTTTCTAGGCCCAGTACCCACATATTTAGCTGTCGCTCATTCCTCAAACACACAATCCAAAAAAAGGTGCCGATCAACAATATCAGTTATTCGAACATCTTTGTTACGTTTAGTCTTTGTTGAGTTTCTGATTCCATATTTTTTGGTTCATTTCTATAGAAGTAGAGCTTGTTTTTACCTTCTTGCTGACAGTTTCGGCTACAGCTGTCACCTTGGTCAGAGCGTCGCTGATGTTGGTGGTGTTACTACATTTATCTACTGCCCGTGCCTTCCTTGTTGATGAACGGTCCAGTGTGTACACTCCTTCGTCCCTGTTCATGGTCCTGGGTCCTCGTCTCCTTATTTCGATCGCTTCCTTTATCCATCTTTTGTTCTGTATTTATAATCCATGTGTTGTCCCAGTCCATTATATGGTTTTCTCTTGTGAAGTGGTCAAAAACCATCAGCCATAACAGACCACTACATAAGAAGTGACACCACCATCGGTGACGCTCTGAAGAAGACGACAGCAGAAAAACAAGCTTTACTACTCTGTGTATAGGAAAGAACAGAAAAACATGAATATCACTTAATTCATTACAACATAGAGATTATCCATCAAACACAAATTTTTCTACTTTTTATGTTTAATCTAAAGAATTATTTCCATAAACGCCTATCATCAGTCTGACAGACCAACTCCACACATTGGTGTGATTTTATTTAATTACATGTGGAACATTTTTCCTCATCAGCTGTTAGAGTCAGGCGGTGAAACCGAATCAAGCGTGGATCAATCCTACGTGTCACTGCGGATGGTGTTTGGGAGCTCAGACCATCTGTTCTGTCAAATCTTCATCTTTGACTCTTGACACCAGTTCAAGAGTTGTCAGAACATATGGACACTTTGACCTTTGACCTCTTCCGACAGAGTGATGGAGTGTGTTAGCATGTTTTTGCACTTGCTGTATAATGAGTTTCATAAACTGCAGGTTGTGGTTTTATTGTTATTTTTAACATGATGACACAAAACTGCAGAATTACAGATCTGGTTGTGTCATAATATCTTTGCGCTACATTATAATTTTCCGTGACAGGGTAATTACAGTTTTGCTTCTCCGTGAAGTGTGTCAGCTTGTCATTAAAATATTAATTTTCTTTTACTAATGAATTGCTGGAGTAATTTAATATTTACACAAATTAGTGCAGGCTTTGTGCTGCTTGAAATCTGATGAAGCATCTCTCAACATATCAGATTCCTCGTTCAGCTTCAAGAAAACACTCCTCACCGCCTTTTAAACTATTATTACAACGTCAAAGAAGCGTCACAGCTTCTAATCCGGAACCACGTGCAGCCCTCTGATGAATTAGGAAATATTAAATTGTGTAAAAGCACAATTATCCGACCCACTTTGATGCATTTTAGTAAAATCACATTCCAAGAGCTGCTGGAGCTTTTTCAGATTAAATTTCCTAACGAAGACTGAGGTCATAAATAATCCAACACATGCACAACCAGCAGGTGTAGCCTTTCTTTGGGAGAAGCTCTGCAAACCTCCTAACGACACTTAGATTCCTGCTCCATTTTTCAGACGGGGCACAAAGAGGTCATTTATATTTGGAAGATTTGAGATGATCAATTATACTAATAGCTCATTAGAGCTCATTATGCTGACATGTTCTGCAGTATAATTTATACACATTTATAGAGACCTTTGTGCAGCTTTTGTCTGAGATTAGCTCTATTCTGATACATTAGGATCAAACACTGGTGTTACACATAATTGTGATCTTCAGAGCTAGAAAATGCATACAGTTTTTTTCTGGTGACTGATTACAAAATTTGTAGTTTATTTAGTGCATCACTTGTCTGTTTAAGGCAGAGGTAGGGAACCCTGGTCCTGGAGAGCCACTATCAGCACGTTTTAGAGGTTTCCCTGCATCAACACAACTGATTTTGATCAGAAGGTGATTAACAGGCTTCTGCAGAGCCTGATGAGCTGCTGAACAGGTGAATCAACTGTGTTGAAGCAGGGAAACCTCTAAAACATGCTGGATAGTGGCTCTTCAGGACCAGGGTTCCCCTGGTTTAATATTAATATTCTAAACTCTGCACCAAGTCATCAGACACATATTCTTATTTCCTCCCTCGTCTGCAGCTGGTGGGAGAGTCCTCCTCCGTTTAGTGTCAGGTTCCACTCCCGTCTGCCAGCGAGCGAGGTGAATCGTGTTCTGAAGTAACTTAAGCATTATTGTTTCTTTACTGCCGTCTACTTGAAATCCATTATGGAGATTAAAGTGTGGCTGAGATGCACCACTCAGCTCCATAAACCTGCTTACCTAAGATCAAAAGCTACAATGCAGATTAAAGTGGGATGAATGTTTAATCCTACAGTCTCAGAAAGAGCTGGTGAAGGTGTGTTATAAGCAATTTGATGAACTATAGGCAGCATTAAACGCAGGAAATGATCACGTAACTTCATATAGCTAATAATTATTATACAACAGAATGATCTTTTATGTTTTAGGTGGACGAGGAGGAGGAGAGGCTCTAAAAGCTCATATGTGATGCTGCTTCCTCAGCTGTTTTATCTGAAACATCTACTATTCATGAAACAACTTTATGTATTCTATAAATTATCATGAGCTACTGTGTAAAATAAGTTTGCTTATTTCTAAACGAACGCACTTTATGATCAGTTTTATTGCTCCAGCTCAAACTTAATTTCATACTTGAGCGTTTTAATGTTAGAGGAGATGGATTCTTTAAAAGCATGGAGCAAAAAAACTACAAAAAATAGTTCAAGCAAGATAAATGATATCAAACTAGTGAGAGACGTAGGATCATAATAATAATCACCAGACCAACAGATGAGAAGTGATTCTGAAAATGTTTATAATTTCTTTTAAAGGTTTGGGTTGATAAGAGGAGCAAATCAGACAGAAACAGAGAAGACACAAGCTGGTGATGAAGAGGAGAATATAGAGCAGCTTTTGCTATGGCCATGGACGCCCCAGGGAAGACCAGTGTCAATAAATCATGTTAATATTCACTCAAACCTTAAATTCATCTTATTTAATCAAGACATAAATGTAAAACCCAATAAAATAATTAATGAGTAAATAAATAATCAGAATTTTTTTTTTAAATGTATATATGTTTCTGCTGCTCACCATTTAAAATAAACTTTATATCTCCATAGTTTTTTGTGAAGACAGCAACAGGTAAAAAAAAAAAAAAACATTTTGAAATAACATTTAAAATAACTGAAATGTAATTTTCTGAAATGTTTGTTTTTCAAATTTGAGTTAAGTGTTTTGAATGCATGTTGTTTTTAATAAAAAATAATAAAGGAGCATGCAACGCATCGCCACAGGCTAAACTCTCCCAGAGTTACCACAATTTGGTGTGCCACCCGTCTGGCCACCCTTATCAAACTTTTCTGGGGGCACCCCTGTGCATGGCTTGGTTGCCACCATATGTGACCCTGTGATGAGCTGGCGACCGTTCCAGGGTGTCTTCTGCCTTTCACTCGACTGCTGGCGCGCCGACCCCCCACAGCTCTTACTGCATGAAGCAGAGAAAAAGATGAATGAATGAAAATCAACAAGGAATTCAGTAAACCACATCCTAAACATTAGATATATGTTTCTCTACTAAGAGCCCACAGCCAGCACCGGTGTTCCGAGCATCAGGATGACAGAACAAGAGGGTTTAGATTTTTATTGCACTTCTTAGCACTAATGTTGCATTTGCAGGTTTTCTCTGATCCTTCATCTTCAGTGCAACAAAGTGCAATAACAACTGTAATAAGACTCGTTTTTTACACAATAAAAAATCCATTTTATACTAATTTTATTCTCTAAAATCTTGAATTATAACATGAAAATGTTACAATTGACGACGCTGCTGACTGATTATCTGTCCAGGTGTGTTACACAATATGCCATCACTTCTGTTAGATCACGTTTAGAATGAAAACAATACATTTGATCTCACGCTCCAATAAATAGTCATAAATGACAGAAAACAGACACTCTGCTATCTTGAATGTTTGACAAATAGGATGAAACAGACTTATATTATTGTGCAGGCCTTTTAGAAGTTAAATTAGCTCATATAATCACAATAAAATCTCCGTCAGTCATTTGTTCCTGACAAATGCTCTAAGCTAGTCCAAAACGTCAGGATTCATTTTTCTTTCATTGGCGTTAATGAATTATTTGTGACTGACGTCCCCCTGCAGCTAAGCTAGCAGTAAAATCCAAACAAATCCACTGTTACCTTATTGATTCAGGTATTAAATATTTACAGCAGTCATGAAAAGTGGAAATGACACGGAACACTTTGAGGAAATTGAGTCGAGATCAAACGAGGCTCCGGTAATGGTTGTGCCGTCTCCTCGTGGTTTGACAGAGACACACACACACACACACGCACAGCTCTCTGGAGGATTAGAGCCGTCTACTCAGGATCAGTCAAACATATGGACCAACATGCTTCTGTTGTACATCTTTACATCAACAGGCTTTCATCCTGACTCAAGAGAAGGGCTAAATGGAGCTACCGCTAATTCAAACAAAAGATAAAGCAACCTGCAGACCTTGTAGTTTAACAGCTTATAAAGACAATTAAAATGAGTCTAAAAATAAAACTGTTTCACCACCTGATGTCCTTTAATTCACTGTTTTAAAATGCACAGCTTTAATCTCCAAATGAAACACAAAACAGACATCTGAGCTGTAACAAAGCTAGTTTAATACTCCTATAATTAAAAGTTCCAGCCTTTCTTGGAGGAACAAATATCCCCCCATCGTGTTTCATACCAGTGTTTTAAACTAAGACGATCTTATGAAGGAGTTTAAACTGTTGTGGTTCACTTTCTGGCTTCTGGTGGAGAAGCGATGATAACATATCCAGATGTGCAGCTTCTATAAACATCTGTTCACTCACAAGTAATTTAACAAGTTTTATATAAGTGCAGCTTTAGAAAATTAACTAATAAATCCCGTGTTATCTCTGATACACTGTAAATCTGATTAGTTAACCTTGAGTGACAAAAAGCATGCAAACCAGTTCCTCTTAAAATAATAAGTACACAAGAGTAGGTACTCATGTGTTGGAGCCATAGTGCATACAAAGGAAAATGCACTAACATGCAAGTTACTATTACTAAAGGAAAAAAAGCTAAAAGTACTTATACATATTCTTATTTTTTTACTACTGCTTAAGTATACACAGCTCATAAATACAAGTACGATAAGCAAATTTCCAAGTACATGTACGTGTACTGCTATGTACTGCTTTGTCTTAGTTTTAGTTACTTGCATTTAAACCCATACTATGCAACTTTTTCATATTTTAAATCATTTTCTTGAGCCAGTTTGTGCTAAAATGACCCTTTACAGGGTTAATGAAATGTCACTCAGACCCCCACCGCCCTCTGTGTCCAGAATATCGCACTTGCAACTTCAGAGTGGCGGGCCGCTCCCTGCTAGACTTAGAAAAGATTCTGCTTACCTGGCGCTGTAAACTGCTTCCAGCACACTAATGAAGGCTGAGGAGACATTTCAGCAGTTAGATTAAGGTGTTAAAAAGACGAACGCACGGTGAGGAGATAAGTTTTGCTTTCGCTAATGAACACTAGGGGGTGCTAAAAACAAGCCAAAACTGCAAAGTGCTCCTATAAGTGTATTTTGCGTTGTATACATTACATCCAACACATAATGACCTATTTCAGTGTGCTCATTATTTTAAGTGTAAAGAATGATTTTCATCAGATTATATTTTTATATTTTAACATACAGTCCACTGGTGTTAATGTGTTAAATGTGAGCATGTATATTTTGTGAATGTTTTCATAATGATATCAGCTTGAGTAGTGGTGAGAGGGGTCATGGATCCAGATTTTGCACCTATTTTTCTAAAATGCATGTTAAATAGACCTAATTTACAGGTCTATTTAACAAAAAAACAAATAAATAAATAAATAAATAAATTTCCACGCATGAATATCAATATAAAATAGTGTTTAGTTCCTGACAACAATGCAATATTTAATACAAAAAAATGCTAACACTATGATGCTTCTCTGTTGCAGCTACAATTAATCCACTTATTTTATCCTAGAAAACAAACAAGCATTAAAAACCTTTAACTCATGAGTCTGAGTGATGCTGCTATAAATATGATTATCTAAAGCAGCTTTTAAATCCCTTTACACAGATCAGATCCCAGATCAGATCCCACGAGGACTCAATTATCAAGTCTAATCTGGTGACCAAAGCTCATCTTTGCAGGATTTTTATTTATAATCACAGTATCGGTGCACCAATGTGTGATGTAAATGTCAGTTATTCTTATTAGCCGTTTAAAACATTAGATTAGATTTAGTTTACATGGGAAACCATTCGGCTGTGTAGAAGTTTGTCTTCTGATGTAGGAAAAGCTTATTTTAACATGCAGAACTTCCAAATGTGACTCTGGAGGGAAAAAGTGCCACTGGCAGTTTGTTTTATTTAAAATGATGAAATAAGCGTCCAGATGGGATCTGTGCAAGATCACCACATGAGCCCCTAATGATTTATCAGCTGCTGCCGGATGCCTCTGCGGTACATGATCACACGCCTGCATCATGTACGTCATTAATGTATAAAGTGGTTTTATCCAGATTTATCCTTTTAATTAGGATAAAATAAAAATTGTGCAAGGTGTGAAATTGAAATATAGGCTGGTGGGACAGTGCATAATGCTCTGTATCATCATCAATATTAGTGTTTGCATTTATTGTATGAGACTTTTGGAGAGTGGAAACTAAAGAGTTCATCCTAAGAGCTGCAGGATGAAAAGCTACATGCTTTCAACATGGGATCAAATATGACTGCAGGAATTTCATTGTGGAGCAGATTCTATTAAAACCAGTTTATAAATAAGGTTAAGTGTTTCTAAAAGAGGAACTTTGCAAATACTTAAGGTCAATAAAAGTAACTCTGCATGAAAAATATCTGAAAAAAGAAAAGTTTTTGTCACATAATTAGAGAAATTGTCTTAAATATTATAAAACTGGATCATGTAAGCACTGGGGTTATGTGAATAAAAGGTTAAATTAGATTATTTGAGAGGAGTGTTTATAAATAAAGATTTATTCAACAGAGATCTGTGTAAGCTGGGTTTTAATGACATTTGTTCCTGACTTCTTCCATTCATTTATGCCCATGTGTCACAAAGTTCAGCGACACATAGCGTTTAGTTATACCTGCACAAGTAGTTCCTACCTTTCAAGTTTGTCACAGATCGTTTTTTTCCTTTTAGGAGCTCAGATGATGCTAAGAACACATAAGGAAGATATTGTGATTGAAAATGAGAATTAAGTCCAATGTTGACACCCAGATGATCATAAACAAACAAATAAAGGACACAACCAACAATAAATAATACGGACTTATTTTATGTATTAAAACTTTTATGACTTGTTTTCTTAAGTTCTAATAGTTCTATGGTTTATATAAAACACGTTCATGAAGTTCTTTTACATTAAATCTCTCACATAAATCAATTTCAGCAGTTTTATTCTTGACAGTTTCAGGACCTTCCAGAATGAGCCGTTTCAGGGCTCTGTCACTTTAAGAAAACAAGCTGGAGCTGGCCACGCCCACTTATCCCTCGCTGAGAAGCTCCGATATCTGCGAAGGAATAGGAGTAGAGCCTTCTCTTGCACCTGAGAAGTGATTCAATTCTACTTTTCCATTTGTGACATCACAAACGGGGACTTCTTGTAACAGCTTGTTTTAGGCACATAATTGCTAAAACCAAACACTGAGAGAAAACAGATGTATGGATTGTTTTCTAAGTTTGGAGTGTCTCTATGGCAGTAGCGACACACAATGTATTGCAATTATATTTCACCTTTAAAGAGAAGTATTTATTCACGGTTTGGCCAAATGTTTGAATTCTGATACATGAAATAAAAGACTTGTTCTAGGGCAACATCCAGTAACATGTTGATGTCTGAATATTACTGTGATGAACAGCAATAACACAAATAACAGCTGTATTCTACATCATCTGTTGTATTAAAAGATTTCCTGCATGTTTTTATCCAAACCGAGGCTTTCAGAGCTGATCCACAAAGACTCAACTATTTAAAACCTCCAAACCTTCAGATTATATAAAAGAAGTCATAGAAAAACAGCCGAAGGCAAACTTGAGGAGCAAACATCGGCAGTAGAATTGTGTTTTTACTGGAACAAGGAGCCATCACTTGACTTTGTTCACGCCTGGACGTTACCAAAGTAACCAAACAAATTCAACAGCCACTGATTTCTTCCAGGGTCAAGAAAATAACGAGCGGCTCCCGAATCCGCTGCGTTGATTTGACACGACTGGCGGCTAACACGTCAGCCCCTCTGAACTGCACAGGCCACAGAGGAACTGAGATAATAAGTGCAACAGCAAGAAGTGCCTGAGAGGAGGTCCCTGATAATGACTTTTCCTTTTGTGGAGATCCAATTATTTCAGTCTGCTGTCGTCGCAGCAGATCATTTACTCACACAACTCACCTGTTAGCCCAGCTGAGGCCCTCAGGATGGTGACCAGCCAGCAGGACCCGGCTCGCTGGCACACCAGACGGCGCCCGAGGCAGAGAATCTGTCATCTGAAGAGAAATGCTGTCTTGTGACGTTTGCTCATCAAGACAACCAGAAGAGCAGAGATCAGACACAGCAAACGCTGCTCCAAAACGTATCCGTTTCCCTCAATCACAATGAATATTTGTGGGAATAAAAAACAACAAATAAACGGGATAGAGCGGAGCGTGGACTGGATAAATCATCTGTCTCTCCGGGCTTTGGGCAGTTTGTCATGAGCAACAAGCACCATCTCATCTCACAGTTGATGTATTAACCATCCAGTCAGATGAATTATCCACCCCTCCCTTAGAGTCTGTGCTACTGTTTACAGAACAAGAAAGATATCCGTTCTGTTGATTCAACAACGCTTCTCCACAAAACCTTTATAGAGTTTTAAAAACCTGTCTTGTTTTTGAAAAATCTCCTCCAATGAGCAACAGCTGTCAAAGGTTCCAGGGTTGTGCAACAGAGTTTGTAAGAGTTACCCATCCTGGTCATTGTGTCATCTGTTTCTGACGTACTCCACAGTTTCATTCAGGGTGTAACGGTGTGTGTGTGTGTGTGTGGGGGGGGGGGGGTTCTTGTCCCACTTTGCACCCCTTAGTACCACCATGTCCATCCCTTTGTGACCACAATGGACCCATCTTCTGATGGCTACTTCCAGCAGATTAATGCAGCATGTCACAGAGCTCAGATCATCTCTAACTGGTTCCTAACGTCCAACCAGGAGGAGACCCCAGGGAAGAACGCCTTGGGATTCCTCCAGAGGAGCTGGCCCACGTGGCTGGGGAGAGGGTTTAGGCTGCTGCCCCTGTGACCCGACTCTGGATAAGTGGATGAAAATGGATGGATGGATGGATGGATGGATGGATGGATGGATGGATGGATGGATGGATGGATGGATGGATGGATGGATGGATGGATGGATGGATGGATGGATGGATGGATGGATGGATGCATGGATGGAACTGTGTGATGCTGTCATGTCATCATCTTGCTGAATCAGTGACATGAAGAAATAAAGTTGTTCTGTAGGTGAAAGGAGGTCCAGTCTGGTAAAAGATAGAACATCTCCAAATGCTGAACAAAAATCAAACTAGTCTACGAAATAAATTAGATTATTTTAATGTGGAATTTTGTTTGGACTGAATTCTTTGATGCATCGTGATTTTATAAAGGTTTCCTTCATATCCATTATAGTGCATCATGGTGTGTGAAAAATTGTATTAATTGCCTTCTTTTTATTGCTTCTGTGTTTTTAGATCTATTATTTCAGACCCATTCTATCCCACCACACTCGTCTTATTTCTTAATCCAGTCTTATTAATTCTTCTCAGTCTTTGCTCTAGTTGTCACCCCGGATTGTAAATCCTTGAACCAATCATGTAGTGAAATCCGACCTGGTGGCAGCTCGTCCTTTGCTCCAAATGTAAACAAAAACAAACCAGTTAGCAGGAAGTTTAAAGCTGTAATTTGTTAGGTTCCTCTCTTTTTAACCAAGAGAGAAAAGCTGGACAGTGCAGTCCTCGGGGACACGGCTCCTGTAATTACCTGCTTGACTCTGATTTATCGATTTCACAGAGGAGTTGCTGAACAGGCTGAGGGCAACCGAAGACAACCGTCTGTCCTCTGTTCTTGTTACCTGAGGGGGAAAGAGACATCCTGACCTTGCTCAAACTGCCTTGTAGCCGAACTTGTCACTCCTCCAGTGGAAGTGTGCTTCTGTTCCTGCATTCAGGAGCAGACTCCTCGGTGAGACGGGCGTTTTTAGATGCTGACAGCTGAGGGCAGTTGGTGCTCTGAGAGTGACTCTTCTTCACTCTGTCATCCATTCCTGAGACCCCCTCATCCCTGCCCGCTGAACCATCCAGACTCAGAGAGTGTAAAGAGAGCCACCATCGCTCTCCCTCCGACTGTCTAACGAGATCCTCGATCTCTGACACCCGGCTCTGTCAACCAGAACAAAGTCTCGTCTCGCACAGAAAGGCGAGCGCGCTGATGGCTCCACAGAGGCTGGATGGGGGAAGTGTGAGCCGATAAGGGGGGGAGGCTGGGTGCCTGCGCCAGATGGATTTATTTCCTGGCCTGACAGGTCACCATTTTTTTTTCTTCTTCAGGTGAGCAGATGGATTTTTCTACCTCTTGAAGCACCGTTCCAGCAAGCGGTGGAAAGAGAGAGTGTTATTATAATAGTGGGTGGCAGGTTCATCTCTGGAGTGAGCTTCAAGTTAACATGTCAGCTGAAGTGAAAAATCCTGCTGATGCACGTAGCAACCTCTGTGCAAAATATGTGAAATATTCAGAGATTAATGAGAGAGCTTCATTTGCCACGCATCAATTATTTAACAAGAAAGGCATAAGAGGAAAAGCGCGGTGTGGTGGTGCCGCAGAGATAACGGGCGGCTTGCGTTTCACGACACTGTGCAGTTCTGATAATAATCCCAGAGTGAAATGAGAAATTTAAGAAGAGAATTAATTCTCATGAGTGGTTTTAACTGCAGACTCGTGTGGTTTTATCTGCATCCACAGCCGAGGGGCTCGTAGCTCATGTGAGCTGATGCCAGATGGGCAAAGAATTATCTACAATATGACCCGAGGGCCGTTCATCACATGCCATCCCGTTCCCCTCATCAGCTGCTCATTCTGCCTCATTTGCCCTTGCTACTGAGCCAAAGCCGGGTTTCAACTTTTATTGTTCAAAGCCGTAAATGAAGAAGCGGCCAAGACGCGGCCGCTCTGATGCTCGGCTGTGTCATAAGGACTGAATTAAAACTGGATGGGCCAAAAAACTGAAGGGTTTAGCGTTTCTGTCAAGGCTCAATACGTGAGGAGGGGGTGGGATAATGAACGGGGGGGTCTTAATGCAATCCTCTTTACTCTGCTATGGACTCCATACCGTTAAATTAAACAAATTCCATGTTAGGGGGGATTAAGAGCAACAGTGAGCTCGTTACCGTGTTGCTTCTCTAAAACAGGAGTCAAATCACAAAGTCTGACCTGAAACTGTTTCTGGTGTTTATATAACTAAAGGTTAGGTCATTTCAAAGTTGGATGGTTTAAAAATTGAAATAAGTGAATTTTATTTGAAAGAATCTGAGATTTGCTGGTTGATCCTGTATTTTTCCCTTTGCAACATCATGATGATAATAATGATGAAACAGTAATGTAATAATGTGAAGAGAGCTGAGCCGGAAGGTGAAGCTCTCGATTTACCGGTCGATCTACGTTCCTACCCTCACCTTTGGTCACGAGCTTTGGGTAGTGACCTAAAGAACGAGATCGCGGATACAAGCGGCCAAAATTTTTTTTTTTTTGCAGGGTGTCTGGGCTCTCCCTTAGAGATAGGGTGAGAAGCTCGGTCATCCGGGAGGGGCTCAGAATAGATCCGCTGCTCCTCCACATGGAGAGGAGCCAGTTGAGGTGGCTCAGACATCTAGCTAAGATGCCTCCTGGACGCCTCCCTGGTGAGGTTTTCCAGGCAGTTCCAACCAGGAGGAGACCTAAAAGAAGACCCAGGACACGCTGGAGGGATTATGTTTCTCGGCTGGCCTGGGAACACCTTGGGATTCCACCAGAGGAGCTGGCCCAAGTGGCTGGGGAGAGAGAGGTCTGGGCCTCCCTGTTTAGGCTGCTGCCCCCGCAACCCAAC
Source organism: Aphyosemion australe (assembly GCA_006937985.1). Lineage (NCBI taxonomy): Eukaryota > Metazoa > Chordata > Actinopteri > Cyprinodontiformes > Nothobranchiidae > Aphyosemion > Aphyosemion australe. Next base: position 1,176,431 of record SSNS01000040.1, read on the forward strand.
TCCGGATCAAGCAAATGAAACTGGATGGATGGATGGATGGATGGATGGATGGATGGATGGATGGATGGATGGATGGATGGATGGATGGATGGACGGATGGATGGATGGATGGATGGATGGATGGATGGATGGATGGATGGATGGATGGATGGATGGATGGATGGATGGATGGATGGATGGATGCATTAGAATCTCCCTGCTGATTGGAGGAGGCTGAGCCTGTTATTATGACTGTTGCCATGGCGCTGCTTTAGTTATTGTGACTCTGGCTGTGACACATTGTGTGTGTGTGTGTGTGTGTGTGTGTGTGTGTGTGTGTGTGTGTGTGTGTGTGTGTGTGTGTGTGTGTGTGTGTGCGCGCGCGCGTGCGTGTGTGTGTGTCCCGTTGTGACCCTTCAGGGGCTCCTTAGCAGTGGGCCTGGTTTCATGCATTATGGAGAGAAACTGCTTCCATAAAAATGTTCTGGTGGTGTGACAAAAATTATTCAGCAGTGGGTCTGATTTTAGCCCCGAGAGGCTGCAGGTCTGCGTCCTTCCAGGCAGCAGCTGTCTTTCCACTCACCACTGTTAATGAATGACAACGTGTTGATTAAGTTCCATCATGTTTTCTGTCTTTCTGTCTCATTTCCATCCACTAGCCCATCAGAAAAGAGGAAATCAGAGTAAATATCCTGTCAGGTACCTTTTCAGAGACGTTCCTTTGTTTTAAATAACTCTCATGGGTAAGAAAAGCACTGACATCATGCAAAAATACTTTAAAAAGATGCCTTTTTATCCTCCTGAATGTGTTCTAGGCCTGAAGCCCACTGTGACTACACAAATTAATTTCCTTAAGCATGCTGAGTTTTTATAACCACACACAAACTGACACAATCATCCATTCATAACTTTCCCTGTTATGTGGGCTGACTGTGTATGTTTGTATAGTTACGCGGTGTGCATGAATAACAGCTATTTAGAGCTGATGACCTGCCATGTCCATCTGCTGTAGCTATGTGTAAGAGCGTCGGCTTTGGCACGCACCCAGGAACCAGTCCTGATCGCCTCACGCCGCTCACAGCTGGTGGTAATTACATTTAGCACTGCTATAAATAAACACGGTGCTTTAATTAAAAAAATAAGACTGATTAGTGTGAGAGGACTCGTGTGTCAAGTTGGGTTAAAAAGCTGAACTCAAATCTTAAACAAGGTGATTGTGAGGCCAGTGAGTGTTGCTGCAGTAAACTAGATGGGCTTTTACTGGGATGTTTGTGTAAAAGAAGATCAATGCTGCCCTCTACTGTATGTGTGCACGCTGGAGCGGTGCAAAGAAGGGGAGATGAAGATGAATGTGCCTTAAAATGCCCTCGTTTACCCTGATGATGCAGGATGTTTCTATTAACAGAATAAAAATAAAGTTTGACCTCATTTTGGTTTGGTTTTTTTCAATGATGATGATGATGATGATGGACTATATATGGTACATGATCAAAAGTTTTAAGATAAAACTGATCAAAGCAGCAGGATAAATGAACATGAGTTTTAAATGTTCTAATCAAGTTCTAGACCCACAAACGTAAACACAATATAACAAAACGTAGATTAAACATAATTTTACAAACCTCCTTTTTCTTGTTTATTTTTGCCTCGAATGTTCAGTTTTACCACGAAACGCTGCAGTAAAATTTTAATCCTGCAACAATGATTTATGAAATCTAAGAAGACTTTGGGCCAGAAAAGGTTCTGTCTGAGTACTAACTTACTGTAAAAACGTTCGCAGTGCAGCTTATGAGTCAGCCAGGGTTTTAAAAACAATTCTGTTAGTGAAGAAAAGCAATATATATATATATATATATATATATATATATATATATATATATATATATATATATATATATATATATATATATATATATATACATATTATGGCATGCCTATGGCATGCCATAATATATATATATACAGTATATATATATATATAATTGATAATATTATTCGTTATCAAGTTCTATTATTATTAGATTTTTTGTGATTAACTTCAGTTATCACGTACAAATAATCAATCCTTAATGTTATTCATGTTGAACCCTGTTGCGTATGTTCTGCCTGTCAGCCCTAACTGAGGGAATAATGTCCCTGACGTTGTCTTCACGTCTTAGCCTATCAGAGACAGGAACGTGTTTTCTGCATTTTTAACCAATAGGAGCCTCTCTTCTTAACCGCTCTAACCAATGAGAGCTCTGTTTATTTCATCTTCCAACAGGAAGTCAGTGATGTGTGTGTTTTGTACACAGCTGAGCCGACGCGGATAAAAATTTGCCATCTGTTTGAAGATTTTAACTGTTCGGTGGTTCTAGTGCTTCAGTCGAAAGTTACAGAAGGTTAAATTAAAACAGCTAGTGAACCTCAGAGCTCTAAAAGTTACCGGTAATTGCTCTTTTATCCCCCGGTACGGTAGTCGTGTTCTTCTGAGCGTTTTCCCTCCTCTTTAAGCAGGGGTGGGTATAGATGGGGTCTGTTGTCACCAAATGATGGCGGTTTCAACCTGGGATCATCATGGCTCTTGTGACGGAGTGGCGTTACATCAGCGGTCGCCGTGTCCTCGGAGGATGGGGCCCGCTGTTGTGCGTGGTTGTCGGTTCCCTGGTGGCCCTCCTGTTGCCCCTGGTCGGAGTGGAGAACCAGTGCTGTGCCTACATGAAGGGCATCGCGCATATCCGCTGCCAACTGTGGGGGAGTTCGCAGCCGCCTCCAGCAGTGCAGTCCACCAGCCTGACTGTCCCCTTCACCGCCCTGGATGTGCTGCCTCAGAAGTCCAAACCGACCAAAGGTACGAACAGGACTCCAATACGTGTAAACTTTCTTCCATGTTTGTTTACAAAGAGATAAAGAACCTGAGTGTTTTCCAGCATTGATTTTACATATAAATGAAGACATGGGTGTTTATGACTCAGTGTTTTAGTTTTTGAGCCACTTACTTTTAGATTTCAGACATGAAAAGTAGATCCAGAGATTTACTGATCAATCTAAGTCAGGAAAAGTATTTTCCAAACTATATCTGTAAGCCTTTTGATTCAAACTCTAATTTCTGTGTTAACAAACAGAATATTTTAATTATATCAGGATTACGTGTTTTTAATGTTTCATAGACCTGTTCAGGTGAAGACCTGATGTGTAATTTGACCTCCTTTGTCCTTTTTCTTTCCCTGAATGCAGAAATGGAGCTGGAGGCCAAAGCGGCGCTGCAGCAGGCTATGGAGATGAAGAAGCTTGGGAAGAGGGAGAAGGCTCACAAGCTGCTGGTCCATGCTCTCAGTATGAACCCAGAGTTTGTAGATGCTCTGACAGAGCTGGGGACCATTCTGGAGGAAGAGAAGGATGTCGTCCAGGCAGATCATCTCTACACAAAGGCCTTGACCATCTCGCCGTGTAACGAGCGAGCTCTGATCAGCCGAGATCGAACTCTCCCCCTGGTGGAGGAGATTGATCAGCGTTACTTCAGCTTGATCGACAGTAAAGTGCGCAGACTTATGTCCATTCCTAAAGGGAACTCTGCACTCCGTCGAGTGATGGAGGAAACCTATTACCACCACATTTACCATACGGTGGCCATTGAGGGCAGCACCCTCACTCTGTCTGAGATTCGTCACATCATTGAGACGCGATACGCCGTTCCTGGAAAGAGCCTCCAGGAACAGAACGAGGCCATCGGAGTGGACGCAGCCATGAAGTACATCAACACCACTCTGCTGTCCAGATCAGGAGCCATCACTGTCAACGACATTTTAGAGATTCACCGACGGGTGCTTGGCTACGTTGACCCTGTGGAGGGCGGAAGGCTTCGCACCAGTCAGGTGTTTGTGGGCCACCACATCCCACCCCACCCTAGGGACCTGCAGAGACACATGCAGGAGCTGGTTCAGTGGCTGAACTCTGAGGAAGCCCTGCAGCTGCACCCTGTGGAGTACGCAGCTCTCGCTCATTACAAACTGGTGTACGTGCACCCCTTTGTGGATGGGAACGGACGCACGTCACGGCTGCTTATGAACCTTGTGCTCATGCAAGCCAGCTACCCGCCAATCACCATTCGCAAAGAGCAAAGGGCGGAGTATTACTCCGCTCTAGACACGGCCAATGAGGGGGACGTTCGACCCTTCATTCGCTTTATAGCCAAATGTACAGAAATAACTTTAGACACATTGTTGATCTCTACCACAGAGCATGCTGTGGGCCTGCCTGGAGCGGACCAGGACCAGGCCTGTACCAGCTGCAAACAGACCATACCAGTCCACAACTAAACCCAGAAAAGGCAGCACGGAGCATGCAATGTTAAATTAATTTTATGTCAAAGCTTTTATTGACAGATCTACCATAAAAGGTGTTTTTTTTTTCCTTTTACCAAACCTTAGATAACAAAACGAGGGCCTGAAATCAGGTTATTCCCATATTATTATTATTATTTACTTCCATCATAAAAAGTAACATGTTGAATTAATTTCTATTAGATGCTATCTGAATTTGACTACTGCTGATGTGAAAGGTTCTGCTCAAGGATTCCTGTTGCCATGGATAATTTTGTCTGACACTGCAAAGCACTTTGATGTATTTATTTCAAAATAAAAGAGGTTTATTAACTTTGATGGTGTTTGCACCTTGCAGGATTTTTGATCACAAAGCCATTCTGGCACTTCGGATTTACAAGACTTTATTAGAACAAGAACAAAACAAACCCAAAAGCACAAGAGGACATAAAAAAAATCTGATAATAAATACTGAAGCCTTTTTTTTTTAATTTACGGACCTTTCAAATTTAAAACATGGACTAGAAATTATTCTAAACAGCAAAGCACACAACTTTTATTTATATTTTTTTCAGCACTGAGCATAAAACCAGAGATGATTCTACATACCGACATTAGATCTCTACTCTTTCAGATTAGGGCACTGTGGTGAGAGCGATACATACCATCTGTTCAGAAAATTCTCATTTATTACAAACTAAGATCAACTTTTTGAAATTTGTTTACTGAACATTATTTACAAAACACCAAACTCTTCCCCTCTGACATGAGAGAACATGAAAAAAACTGCATAGATTCTCTTTCATGTATCACAGCTGCAGACGTGTGTGTGTGTGTGTGTGTGTGTGAAAACAGCCTCATGCTGCAGGTTTCTAATGAAATCATTTAGGTTGTTCACTCAGAAAAAGTGAGACCATCTCTGGAAAATAAAACGGGTCCAAACTATTAACCTGCCTTTCAGATTTAGTTTTTATGCAAACAAATGAATCCTTACTGGGCTTCAGTACATCGTTTTAATTTTTTGCAATAGATTTAGTGGAAACAGCTCCAGTTTTGAACCTTGGAAATAAAATACTATTTATATACTTCAAAATAAAACGAACTTAATTTATATATTTTGTCTATTTGAGCTCTAAACAATAAAAGAGGAAATGAAAAATGCATTGGAAGCCCTTTTTCTGGGGCTGTGAACAAAGACGCAAGTCTGAAACAGCAGATTGAATCTATGATGTTCTGTTATTAAACAGCACAAACTGTTAAAATGCTAAAAACAGATCAACGATGAAACACTCAGAAATGTTGTTTTCCAGGAATAATAAGGGGAAGCAGCAGCTTTTTTTACCGTATAACAAGCTCCATGTAAATAAAAAACAGCTGATTAGTGAACTGATGGCTCGTTCAGGCGTCACGCCACAGCAACACAATGAATATTAATAAATGATCAAACTATAAACATTATGAAAGAAAAATCCTGTTTAGTTTTATCTGACGAGTCTTTAGATCTCTAAATAAGTTACAACACAAAGTCCTCGTTTCTATGAAAACAGCCAAACATTTGATCACCGCAGCACATCCACATTATGTACACACAGCTACTATAATACACCAGATCACAACTTTTGCATATACCTTTTTTTTTTACCCACATTCACAAGTTTGGCTGGAATATTTAAAAAAATACTCTCACATAATCTTCTGTCGGATTCCTTTAACAGTTCACAACAAAAGCAAACAGCTTCCATTAAAGTATATTTACACACAGATATCGTACACTTTTTATAAAACATCCAAACTAATCGTCTCACTGGGAATAAAATCCTGTTTCCGTTGGCGACGAGGGAGCATGACGGTTAAGGCAATAATGTCTCAGAGAGGATGATAGAGGCTGAGATTAAAGGGACGCTCGGGTAAACGGTTACAGGAAAATCACCAACACTATTTTATAAGGACACAAGATGGCTTTCAGTGTGAAGGCGGTTGTTTCCTCTCCTCTCGTCTCATTTATTCAGAAGCATCTTGGCAAAGTCTGCGTTTGACAAAGATCTGGACTCCCCGGCGGCGTTTGGCGCCGTGCTGGCCGTCGCCTGCTCAGCTGCAGTCCCGTTCTCCACTTTACCCACGGGCGCCGTTTGACGGTGCAGGGACCGAGGGAGTAAGGAGAGCTGCGTACGCCCTTTGCCTCTCCTAAAATAAGAAAACGATTTTTTTTAATAAGAGTAACTTCAGAAAATTCTAAATATGGTTAGAAAATAATGCATTTTAAGGTAGTTTGAACCATGAAAGGTGCAAAAATGGAACAGAAAAGTAAAATAACAGCATTAAAGGTATATTTTTACATATTATTATAATAGAAAAGCACAGGAAAATTCAGTCAAACAGCCAAGACCAAAAAGAAGGAATGACTTAACGTACGCTCCGTAGACCTGACGGGACATCACGTCCGCCGCCGGCCGGCTAGATCCGGGCTTGTCCATCATACTCCTACGAGGCGGGTTGCTTATAGCAACAGAGATTTTGTTGCCCTCCACATCCGTGCCATCCAGTTTCAGAACTGCCTGAGAGGCCTGCGTCTCATCAGCAAACTCCACGTACGCCAAACCCTGCAGAACACCAACAGACGTCACTCAGCAGCTGGAGGCTCACAGGTGCTGATTATCAGGTGTCCTTTAGTCCCTACCGTCCTGCAAGTCTCACCTTAGGCTTTCCTGAGCGATATGTGACCAGGCGGACCTCTCGGACGGAGCCGTGGTTTTTACACATTTCCTCCAGCTGCTCTTTAGTGATGGAGAACGGCAGCCCGGAGATGAAGATTTTGTGTTTTTCCATTGATGTGTTGTACTTAAACACCTGAAAGGAAATTCACATCAAAACATCACTTCATGTTTTTGAGCAATCCGACAAAAGGACATTAACTGGGAGACAATCAGGTGGACATTTATGTGATTTATTCCCTAGTTTAAAGCTTTTATCAAAGAGCAGGTCTATCAGGAAAACATCAGGGTGCACAAATGAATCAGCCAGAACCATCGCCATGGTGAGAGCTACAAAAAGCTCAAACTACAGGAGAAGAAATAAATGTGAATTTAATCAACACGATGGGAAACCTGCAGAGTGATTTTAGTGCAATCGGTTTTATAAATGAGCCGTTTTAGAGCAGCTTTGGAAACATCTGTGTGCTTTTACAAGTTCTATAATTCATTATTCAACCTTTCATAATAATTATTTTCACTGACATACAAAACACTTTAAACAGCTGTAAAATATTTCTGATCATCCTCTTAAAATGATCAAATCAACACAAACCCTGGATTAACTGAAACAATGCAACAAATCATGGAAGCAGATTAAGAGATTTCCAGATTCTGACCTCCAGGCAGAAGTCCTTTGTTACATTTACTCACCTTAAAGTCAGGATTTTTGTTTTTGTCCACACAAGGAGACACGAACATCGGCCTGCCCTCCACTTCTCGTCTGTCCAGCTTCAGCGCTTCAGACACCGACGCCAAGCTCTCAAACTGCACGTAGCAGTAACCTTTGAAGCTCCCTTTGTTGCCGAAGACCGGCCGGATCTGTTTGATTGGACCGCAGGTCTCAAAAAGCGCCTTTAGCTTCACCTCCGGCTCCTCCAGGGTGTACGCCAGGTTGCTGATGAACACACTGGAGGTATCGTCTCGCAGCTCCAGCTTGTCGTCGTTTTGGTTCCGAGGGGGAACGCCTACTTCCTGCTGGAGCTTTTTAGCGCCGCCTGATGTGGGTTTATATCCAGGGGGAGCATTCCTCCCAAAGAGTCCGGTCTCCGTCTCCATGAACTCATCTGTAGCGCTGTTGTCGCCGCCTGCTCTCTGCCTTTTGGGAGCTTGAAAGAAAAAAAGGAGGATGTAGGAAACACGCTTTGCTAAAATCAACATTTATCACTCAAACTGAGTTTTACCAGAATCCTCGTTCCATTCATCCTGATCATCATCCCGCTCCGCTTTCCTCTTCTCCCCAGCTCGACCCTTCTGCACCTTCTTCTGAGACTTCTTATCTGCTTTGGCCTTCCGCCGCTGCTCAACCCTATCCTCCTCTTGGCGGACCAGGTTGGCTTCTTTCTCAGCTGCCTGGCAGATGGGGGGGGGGGGGGGGGGGGGGGGGGGGGGGGGGGGGGGTATGGTAACGTTAGCCAAACGTAGTTGAATGATACACCTGCCCTCTGCAACAGAAACGTGCACCTCTACCTTCGCTCGTTGTTCATTTACTCGGTTCAGTCTGGTCTCCGTCTTTTGCACCGCCGTGTCCCAATCCTCCAAAGTTCCTGCAAGACGCCGGAAACATTTAAAGAATTAACCGCTTACAAATTATTAACCAATGAGGAAGAAGATGCAACTGCTAGGAAATGTAAGTTGGATTTTCTGCAAAGTAAGATGGACAAATGCATGCAAAAACATCCACTTTAGAGTCATTCCATTGGTAATAAATCTGAATTGTGATGCCTCTATCCGGTCACAAACTATGCATGTATAAGAAATAATAAAATACTCTCTATTAGCTTTGTTTTGGGGGTAAAACTCACCTTCTACCCTCTCAAAGGTGAGCAGGACGTCACAGACGTGTTCTGGGTAGTCCGAGGAGCACTGAACGGCTCTGTGAAGAGCCTTTCTGCAGTGAGCAGCGTCCCCGTACGCCCTGCAGGTCATAAATAATATAAATGAGAGAATATTCACAAAGTCGTCAGAAAACCACCTCCTTAACAGACAAACCTTTCAAGGTTGTAGTATTCCAACCACATGTTGGCATATTTGGCGTTCCCTTTGGTCATGATGCTGTCCCATAATTCTCTGGCTTTTTGCATGTTCTTGCAGTGGCAGGCCTGGTGGGAAAGTCACAAGAAAATGAGAATTTCTATAATAAACCATGTAAAAGTGAACTTCTTTTAGTATCAAACTAAAGAAAATCAACCCTTTTACAGTCTGCTGCTCTCATATTTCATCTCCAAGCTACATTTCAGCTGTCGTGATTCTGTTATGTGTCAAGGTTGTGAGCAGAGCGTTCTAGCAGCAGTTTATGCCTCGCTCATTCCTTGTTATCCCGCTATTTGACACCAGCTTCTGTAAATGGTTGCCATGGTGATTCATCATACCTCTATCCTTGCCCAAATCTGCATGATGACACAAGAGGGATCTCCACTTTCACCAAACCCTGCAGTGACACAAGATAGCAGCGTGAAAACCGGGCCCGGAGCACGTCCAGGGAGGAGGAAGAAGTTCACCTACTTTCTTCTACATCTTGTTTCATATAGTCCAGAGACCGAGAGAAGGCTGCTCGTAGCTCTTCTAGCTCTTTACTTGACTCTGAAAGAAAAGAAAGAAAAACAAAACCATCAGATTAACATTTGAAGACAGTAAGAAGCCGTTTTAGACACAGATCTGCTCTCACCTTTAGTGAAATCCACACGTCTCCTCAGGTAGTCCAGGTTGGCCTGCCAAATTTCTACATAATCTGTGGCTTGGATGAAGCCTGCGTTCAGAGCCTTTTCAAAAACATCTGTGCAGAAAAGTTCAACATTAATCTGCTTCAGGAACAAATAAAACAACAGCTGATTGGTCGACTCGATGCTGAATCTAGCCGTTACCTGACACAGTGTGATGGTCGCCTCCGTGCCGCTCCAGAGCCAGCAGGTAGCTCTTCCACAGACTCATGGTCCACGGGCAGTTCCGGACCGCTCGCTCGTGCGTGGACAGAACCAAGTCTTTGATCTTCAGCTGACGGTCCTGCAAAACCCGGTAAGGGCCTTTAACACTAACTGTGATTTATATATTTATTTACTTCTGAAACTTTATGTTCATAAAAGAAGTCAGAGAACATCAAACTTGAGCCTGTAACGACACGACCGCCAAACAATAACCGGTACTCACGAGATACGTGGTGTATTTAGTCCACATGTCTGGAACCAGGCAGTTCTCAGCCAGAGCCCGCTCGAAGGTAATCTGGATCCGTGGTGGGTCTCCCTCCTTTAGCTCAAACTCGATGTAGGTCTGATATTCTGCCAGCTTAGGAGGTTCTGCTACCAGCTGTGGAAAGATCAAACAGAAATGTCACGCAATGCAAAAGAACTTTGTTTAAAAAGAAGATTATTGTTCAGTTACCAGAGCCTCTTCGTAAGATCTGCACTTCTGCATCTGCTGCAAAGCCTTTTTGTACTGATGGACGACGGTGTCAGAAACCCCGTTCTCAGACCACTCCTCGTACTCGGCATAGGTGGTTTCCATCTCTGCAAAAACAAGAGTTTAACACAAACTATGCTCTCTGTCCACACAGAATCTCCATCCTGCTACTTCTTCACAAACGGCAGCATCATCTTAATCATTTATTTTTCCAAACGGGTTTACTCAGTTTATCGAGGAGGTCGTGACATCCAGCCGGCACAACGAGAATCCGGCCCGGCGGTGCAGAAACCATCTGGACAGAGGAGGTGCCATGCTTACCCATTAGTGGAACGGCCAGCTGGCGGCGGAACAATGTATGGATTCGCGCGAGCTGATTGTTGAGCAGCTCCTGCTCCTCGTGGTTGGGAATCCTGCCAGGGGGAGGCTGACACCAAAGACGGGAGAGTAAATTAGGATGAAAAACAGCCAATTTAGTCAAAAATCAAAAAGAATTCCTTTCAGGCATTTAGATTTAGTCTGAGTCGGCATAGAGATATGAGAATCAATAAAACGAAACATTTATCTATCTAAACTGCAATAGAATAATCTAAATCAAACTCATTCTACGTGAATATCAATAAATTATTTAGAAATACTGAGTGCATGTCTGACCACTGAGCAACACAAACCTGCAACGTAGACAAATATGCATTCTCAAACTCCCTGTAGGCCTCCCACAGCGTCTGCCCCTTGGTCATGTGGAGGCCCACCGCTGTTACTGCTCTCTCAAAGATGGATCTGACCTTGTCTATCCCACCTGGTGACCCCATGCCACCAATTGAATACTGGGCATATTCAAGCCAGATTTCTGGGCCTGTTCAGTTACAGAATAAACTATTAACACGATTAAAACATCTGAATGTTAGAATAAAATCAGAAAATAACAATGTAGTTGACTCACAGATGTAGTCTTTAATAGCTCTCTCAAAAAGCTCGTACACTTTCTCCCGATTTGAATCCTCCTCAGTCAGACGGATTTCATCCTTGAGCCAGTCCAGCCAGATCTCTGCAAACGTTTACCAAAAATGTCATTTCAGTTGCAAACAACCCAAAGCTGCTGATTCCTTGGAACTGGAAGCTAGGTTAGACGTGAACCAAACCTTCAGTGAGAGGGAAAAGTTCGCTCATCTTCTGCCTCGCCTTTCGCAGACGAAAAAGTTCTCCCTCATGCTTCAGGAGTTTGATCAGATCCACGTGGCAGTTGTAGTCAAAAGCATTGATCGAAAGCTGCAAAAAGAGAAATGAGTCATGTTGAACCATTAAGGGAAATCATTTTCCTTTTGAGTTTATTGATCTGTAATTAATGAACAAACAATCCTGTAACTTACTTTCACTGCCAAAAACAGCTGATGTAAAGATTAAAAAGACTAATTATAAGGGGTTGAGCAACAGACAATTGTATGGATATGTAATAAATAAATAAATATCAGATTATTTAGATCCCAGACTAAGTTCTGTAATTGATATACATCAGCTGGAGTTAGTTGAAAACTTGGTTTTCTATCTTGATGTGAGAAATGTTATTTTATTACTGCAAAAGATGCACGTGTGACACTGTGAGTTGTGATCAAACATGTTTATTAGTTACACAAGAGACCCACTAAAGTTGGGACATGTGTCCCTTGTCTTTGGTACGTATAAAGCTGTGTTTACATGTCAATATGCCCAATCACAAAAAGGCGCGTGCTGCAGGACAAGGAGTTAGCATCAGAGGTTAGCACGAGCTAATCACGACGTGTGATTTGTGTGGTGAACTACGCAGTTGTCTAAATGTTTTAATGAACACATACACTTTTCATTCTGGTTTTAATGAAAACCAATGTGAGGCTGAGCAACACGCAGCGAGTTTGAAACCGTACGAGTTTCTGCGTTCATCACCCATTCATTCTCATTAGCTTCCACGGCTAATGTTGATTAACCAAGCTTGGCAGGATTGTTGACCAATTACCTGCTCCTCCAATCGCTGGATCTCGGCTTCATTTTCTTTCTCGTCCTCCGACGAGTCGTCCTCTTCGTCGTCTGAATTTTCTTCACCCATGCCTTCTTCCTCGTCCGATTCCATCTCTCTTTCCTCCACCCCTGCTTCGTCCTCTTCCATATCTTGCAACTGCGTTTGCTCTGCGTTGCCTGGCGCTGCCATATTGAAAAGTCTGTCTGCCTGGTAACAACAAGCCTAGCGCGAGGAAGAGAGGCGTGAGTACGGCAAGCCGACTTATCATATAATAGGACATTCGTACTAGTGACAGTCCCATTAGCTTTGATCATAATAGATACTTTCAAATAATAAAAAAACGACTAGACACAAAATAAATACAAATATCCAAGCTAATTTGGAACTCAATAAACTGTTTTAATATACATTATGGCTAGGCCAAAGAATTGTAGATATCTGAAATGTGAGTTTATCTGTGTAATAATTCTGTTTCATCTTTCTATGTTTATTCTGAATGAGAATAATTTAATATCTGATGTTTACGGGTTAATTTCAAACGAATTAAACTAGTTATGTTTAATTGTTAGAGGAATTCACAATATTTCAAATGCTGATTGTGGATGGAAGCCTTTCATGATATAATTTTTTTTTGAGGCGGAAGAATTTAGTAATAAAAACCTGCAGTAAAAAAGAGAACTGTAATTCATACCACTCTAGTCATTAACTGTTAATATAAACAAAAACATTTGACTTTTTAAACATTTGACTTCGACATTTTACTGGTTTTAAAAATGTCATCAGTTGTTAAATTATATGTTACAACGTTTTGCCGTAATCCTTCCACGCACTACGGGAAACTGTAGTAGCCACTATTTACCGCTAGTGGGCGCTCGTTTGTTATTAAACCACTTTTCTGACCATTTGTAAACAGAAATATTTCGTCGTCGTTGATTTCCGCTTATGGTTGATGTCTAAACATGGCGACTGTCTCCTTGCGAAATTCTGCGTCTTTGCTTTTATTATTTAACCAAAGGTTTTTCAGACCAAAGCTGACCGTTCTTTGCTCATATCACAAAAAGGTAACCGACCGAAGAAGGTCATTAACTTTGTGTGACGTAAACTCATCGGTTTGCTTGTTTGTTTGTTGTGTGTTAGAAGTAAACACAAGTCCTGAAGCATGAAGGCATCCTAATACATCTTAATTCATTTGTCCCGAAGGTGGTGGACCATTATGAGAACCCGAGGAATGTGGGCTCTCTGGACAAAAACTCCAAGAGCGTGGGGACTGGACTGGTGGGTGCTCCAGCCTGTGGTGATGTTATGAAACTTCAGGTAAGCTGAAACAAAACTTCTGTTTTCTCTCCTAAACATCATAAATATTATTTATGCTGTTTCCAGATCCAAGTGGATGAAAACGGCAAAATATCTGATGCAAAATTCAAAACATTCGGCTGCGGATCCGCCATCGCCTCCAGCTCTTTAGCTACAGAATGGGTGAAGGGAAAATCGGTATGGCAAGAATTATTACATTTATAAAGATCGTTCTTGTTTTTGAGCAGAAGATCTGAATAAGCTGATTCCACCCTGCAGGTTGAAGACGCGCTGAAGATAAAGAATACTGACATCGCCAAAGAGCTCTGCCTTCCTCCTGTCAAGCTTCACTGCTCTAGTGAGTTAAAGCAAGAAGGTTATTGGTGTTAAACATAAAACTTTACACGTAAATGACAAGAAATTCACTAAACTTTAAAGAATAGATGCTTCCAATTCGTCTACTTTTAAATTTGTGGACATTATAATGTTTTTGTGGTTAATTACTGTGCGTAACTAATAGATCTTTGTATGCAAAATTCATTTTTAGCTTTTCAACCTTAAATCTGTTCAATAAATCAACCATTTAATCCTTTTTTAGTTACAAAATTGGCTTTAACTTCATAAAACCTGCCCCAATACTCTTGTTTGGCATTATCCCACTAACTTGACACACTTGTTTTTTACAAGATGTCTTAAATCAAACCTTATTCTGCAGTTATTTCATGCTACAAATGTCTTTAAAACTCTTTTGCAGTGCTTGCAGAAGACGCCATCAAAGCAGCGCTTTCAGACTACAGACTAAAGCAGCAGGACAAGAAGGACTAACGTGTCAAAGCCGTTGATTTATCGGTCCCCTGCCATCATCTATGTGATGTTTCGCTGGCATCTCAGTAACAAACGTCTCTCAGCAGATCGGCGCCGTGTTAAGCGGAGTCGCTACACCGAGCCGGATCCTTCTTGGAGTCTTCGATCGGGGCTCAGTCGCTACAGGAATATGTGGACTTCAGCTTGGAGCTTGACAGCTATCTATATATCAGCGAGCGTGACACTTTTCATTTTTTTGCAGTGATTTTCGGCACATAAAACAAGCTACAAGAGTCAATAGATTCAGATTCATTATGATTGTAACATATTTTGGCTTTGAGGATTTATTTGGCTCAGTTGTGTGAAAATAAAGTGTAATGGCAAAAGTTTACATATGAAACAATCCTGCTGTTATCCACCAGATCCCTCCACGGCGGGGGCCACCCTCTGCTGCCGGACAAGTACCTTTTTCAGCAGAATTAGCACCGCTAGCATTATGAGAGCTAAAAGGACACACGACACGGCGAGTAGAAAGATGATCACAGTTAAGTCCTGAGTGAGAACGTGTGTGTTGGACAGGAGGTCGTTTTTGTTTGTGGACAGCCAAGATTGTGTTCCTACGGCCGAGGTTCCGTTACTCTGAGCTGTGGTGTTTTCTCTGCACCGCTGCTCCTCAGGGAGAGAGGTGGTTTTTAGGTGAGGTGGGCTGATGGAGTGGGTTTGATTCAGGGACACACACTCTTCATAGCTGAGAGTCTCTAAAGAGTAGTGGAAGACACGAGTCTGAGACGGGTCTTTGGTGGTCACTTCTTTAGAAACCGTGAGCTCTTTTGCTAATTTCTGCATCCGGTCTTGCTCTGTTGGCTCCTCCGTCGCTGCAGACTCGAGATCGAGTTTGTGTGTCATCCGCTGCAGGACACGAGGACAGATGGACACGACGGAGAGGTTCAGTAGCAGGCGCTGAGCCAGATGGACGGGCTCTTTGCACACCAGATGTGTAGCCATCTTCAGTCTGCCGCTCAGCAGCCAGCGGTAAAGATATAAAATGTCACACTCGCACACCCACAGGTTGTCCGTCAGACCCACAGACCTAAGGTGCGGCAGGTAGTCGAAGGTGTTGTCTGGGACTGTTCTCAGACAGTTGCTGTTGATCTGCAGGACCTGCAGGTTGACGAGGGTGGACAGTGAGGGCAGGTCCAGGGAGGAAATGCAGTTTCCTGACAGATCCAAATGTGTCAGTGATGGTGGGAGGTTCAGAGGGAGGCTTGTCAGCTTGTTCCCCTTCAGCGTCAGGATCTGCAGCTTCTTAAGGCTCAGCAGAGCCGCAGGCTGGATGGCACGGATTCGGTTGTCCTCCAGATCTAGACGGGTGAGGTTTCTCAGCTGCCTCAGAGCGCCTGTGGTGATGTAAGTGATGCGGTTCTCCTGCAGCAGCAGGGACTCCAGGCTGGGGGGCAGGCCTCGAGGGAAGCGGGCCAGCAGGTTGTGACTGAGGCTGAGCTCCTGCAGGCCGGAGAAGGGCCAGAGCAAGTGGTCTACGTTACAGAGCTGGTTCCTGGCCACAGACAGAACAGAGGTGCTGAGGGGAACGGAGCGGGGCAGCGACCTCAGACCCAGAGACTCACACAGGACCAGAAACCCTGAGTCAGGACAGCAGCAGCCAGGAGGACAGGGGGACATCACGAGGCAGGCGAGGGGACAGATGCAGAGAGCGAGGAGGACATCCCGTCTGTGCCAAAGCATGTCTCACTGAAAAATCAAGATGATGCAGAACAGCAACTTTAGGACTAATTTAGAGCTCTGATATATTTTTTTGCACAATTATGTCAGAATCTATGATTTCAGAAGCATTCATGGTGACGCTCAACCTCATTTGACCTCAACGCCGTTAGGTTCATTCTTCATCATTAGCCAAAAAGACTGAAGATCACCGATTAGACTCCTCATCCGAGGTAAAGAGGTGGTTTAGACCAAAAACATCCGTCCCCAGGGTTTCTGCTGACTGGTTTTGTTCTGAATGTGTTTAACATCCCAAACTACAATCCTAAACCTAATCAGGTCGTTTTAATGTTTAAAAAGAACAGAACAAGAAAAAAAAGTTATTTAAAACAATGAATAAGCTGTTTTAGTTATTTTCACCTATCATGACAGCACCTTGTTCTAAAACTGAAGGAAGAGGACAGCAAAGGTCAAAATAAGAAGTGGAATTAATAAAAACATCCTGCAGCAGGATGAACGAGATCCGAAAGTGGAGTTGATTCTTCAAAAACTTCAGGAGCTCTGAGATGCATCGTCTTTTTCTGCAAATAGTTTCCTGTTTGTTTATGCTATTTAAGTCATTTTGGATAGATTCAACTGACAAAAGCCTGTCAGCAGCTCATCTGACCATGTTCAGGTCTATAAAAGAGCAGCCAGACCCTGTCATCAGAAGAACTGATGATCAAAACTGCTTTGAGAAAATAAAAATTGAAGAATAGCTAAAGCCTTTTATAAAAACTCAGAGGCTGATCATTTATAAAACCATAATCTTCTGAACCCAAAGCAGACTCACCATTATTCTGCTCTGTTATTATCCGCTTCTCCACCGACTCTGGCAGGAGAAAGTTCCCGGAGCTCCTCTGATCCACCGTCCCTCTAAAGATAACCGCTGCTGGCCAGAATTCCCGGCTGATGCTCATCAAACTTTAACGACCGCCTTAAGGTGCTCTGTTACCTGCTCTAGATCCTCTTCAGCCTTCACATCGATCGAGAGGTCCTGTTATTGGTCAGAGGCAGTCAGCAAAGAGATACGAGGTCACAAAAGGTCAAGGATTTGCTTTAAAGGAAGCATACGCAGGACTTGATGTGTTTGAGTCTTTCCTGTTGCTTGATGCTGATGGGAGGAGAGAAAGTGAAAGGGGGGGGCAGAACTTTCTCGAATTATTTAGAGCTTCGCTGGCGAAAGGGCAGGGAATCTGACCCGAGGGCGAGGTTCTGTCGGGGCTCACGTTTCCGAGGCCGTGTCATGTCATGTTTGATCTCTGACACTGAAGTTCGTTCATCTGTTATAACAACATTTAATCATCTAAGAAAAACTAAATCATCTAAAAATAGATTTCAGGTGAAATGATGATGATGATGTTTGAAATGATAAATCAATACCTACGGCGGTCACATGGGGGCAGTAATTCACCAATCATATCCATTGATGTCTGCAAGATTTGATTCACTTCTGATGCAACATTCGAGGAACCGTCAGAGAGAACAAAAAGGTTCTGCTGGTCCTGATGCTGCCAGTGCATGGTCCCATCGAGTCCAGTCAGGGCGCTGTGGGCGAGGTCATGCTGCTTTTATAAACGTTAGATTACAGAACAGCTAAACTCATCACAGAGGAGAGATCTTAAATCTGGGTTATTACCTCCAAGCAGCCTGTGATTCCTGAGGAGGTAGAGTCCAAAATGACAGATTAGCAGCCAGATGTAATGCTTACGTACAGAGCATCCTTTATTTCTGGAGCTTTTTACCGTTTAATAACCTCAAGGCTGCACTCTAGAAAGAAATGTTTAGACTCAACAAAAAAAACAGTTTCCATTTGTCTTTTTGAGTTTTAACAATTCATTTTAAATTACATGAACCAACACACTACATTACTTTCAGATAGTTAGCTTTTCCTCTTAAGTCAACCATTACTTAAAAACTGTAAGAGCAAGTTTTTAAGTTTGCTATTCCAACTAGCTTTATCATTTATAATTGGCAGGACAATTTTTGCATTTGTTGCGAAGTTTTTCGCTAATTACGTCGCCATGGTAAATTGAAACGCTTAAAAAGTAATAGTACACCTCCCATGGCCGAGCCGCTCGTTTTGATGTATAATTTGTGGGGGTGCACTTAATGACAAGCAAAATTAAGTTGTAATTACTAACATTATTATTTAATCACAACTTATAAAAATAAAGTTTGTAACTTGCAATGTTTATTTAAATCAACTAATTACAATTTTGAAGTTGCATCCATATATTAAAACAAGTGGTGCTAACAGGTCGTCTGAGTGACTTTTTAGAGTGAATTTGTGTTTTGCTTCAGTCGTTTCTGCTGCTGCTTTAACAATCATGACAAAAACGCATCTATTTCAGAGTTTTATTAAACATAGAAACACAAAAGTGTTGCAAAGTCACAGAAGAAGGAACACGAGAAACAAATCTGAGTTTCAGCAGAAACGGATTAGAAAACATGTCAGAATGTATTAATTGTGATTCGCTTTGATGCCCTAATTTGAGCTCAGAGTAAACAGATGAAACAAAGATTCTTTTAAGGATCCAACCAGCCATCATTTAAACGTTACAGGAAAAAAGAGCAGAATTGATCCCATAATGTTGATTATTAATACGTCTGCTGGTTATGACTTCAGATCAGAAATCAAATAAATATGGAAAATAAAGATATAATGAGGACATCTTTGCTTTTAATACCCAGAAACTAAACAACTGAATAAAAACGCCTTTTAGCTTTTAGTTGGTTGAACTGGGTTTTAAAACAAAACACAACATGAATAAACTAAAACTAAGCTATTTAGAAAAAAAATGGAATATATAAAGAACATTTAATCAAGTTTACTGGCACTTCACGTTTATGTTTCACCTCTGTGTTTATTTACAGCTCTAAAGTGATTTTGTGTTAGAAAGTCCCACATGAGGACAATCTGGAGACGTTTCTCCGGCTAGAACTCACCATTCAGATTTATTTTGAAATCCTAAAAGTTCCTCTAGTGTTTAGTCTTCCTCAGATTGTTTTTCATAGTAAAGTTTATTCTACCAGCGCCCCGGTAGCTGGGAGGTTTTGTGTTTGGTGGAGAACAGGTGTTACCGTCACCACTAAAACAAACATGGATGACTTCACCCTGTAGTCAGAGAAACCAGCCGTCTCTACGTGCTCTATATCTACCCTGCATAAACACGTCTGCATGCACAGACTTTACATTATCCTGTGGGTTTGTTCTGCTTCCTTTGGATTATTTTTGTTTTCTTTATGAATGAAAGCACAACTCACCGCTTCTTCAGATTTTTCACCTGTTTGGATCATTTAATGAAAAAAGTTAATTAGCAGCTGAAACTGCAGCGACACCTGAGTGTTTTCTTAAAAATGCCTTTTCAGGTGTTTTGATTTCAAAATAAAAGATTGGTTTTATTTTGAGGTATAGTATTTAATCCGGGTGACACGTTGCCCTGTTTTCCTGTGTGTGTGTGGAGTAAAAGTCCTGGTCGGACCCTAGTGGTTGGCTTTTTTCAGATGGCAGGTGCAGACCGGATGACTGGAGCTGGAGCTAGGACTGAAGCTCTGCTGGACCTTCACTTCCTCTCTCTGCTTAGATTCCTCTCTCCGTTTCTCCACCTCCTCCACCTCTCTGACCTTTCTGACCTCCTGACGAGGCGACGACCTGACCTCTCTCCCCCGTTCTCCCACCAGAGCCTTAGAGGGATTGCGGAGGTGCTTGGGAGAAGCCGAGCTCAGAGTCTGCACCCTCTTGACGTGATCCACGGCGTACGGCTTCTCCTGGAGCTCACTGGAATTCCTGCTTCCTCCAGCTTTACTGGCCTTGTTCTTCTTGGGTGGGTTACGAAGGGGCTTGTAAGCCTCCAGTTTGCGTTTCTGACTCATGGCCGAGGCACAGCAGATGATGAAGACCATGACGATGAGGAGAGAGGTCACCACGATGATGATCAGCAGGTTTTCCTGCAGGAAGTCCACCACTCTGGTGAGGACGAAGTCCTTCAGGCGGATCATGGTGGTGGTGATGGTGTTGGTGATGGTGGTGGTGAGGTTGGGAGGCTCAGTCAGCACAGTGAGATGAACGGGTGCTCGGGTGGAGAAGGATGTGGGGAAGAGGAGCTCCGGCTCGGCCTCATCCCCGCTGCCGTCCATGGATATGTTGTAGAACAGCGGAGAGGCGTGACACGCGCTGCAGCAGAGCCAGAGCAGAGTCACGCAGGTGAAGGACTTCATCTTCAACAAACCACAGGTGCTGGAACAGAAACGGGAAGCAACTTTAATCTGGGGAAGTAATAAACTAGATATTTATCCAAAAGTGTCCCAATATTCCCACAAATCCATCAATCCACAAAACATTCCTGTTTGGTGACCAAATCTAAACCTGAGCTCAGACACCCTGATTCTAACTAATGCAGATCCATCAGGTTTCTCTCCATCTTCCTCTCAGCTTGGAGCAGATCTATTTCAGCAAGCACCATGGTAGCCATCACTTAAATGGGGTGGAGACCGCGAGCTCGGTGCTGGAGGCCTTATAATTTGTAAAGTAGAGGGAGGCCACCCATCCACCACACCAAAGCCAGGAGGAAGCTGTGCTCCAGTGGGAGCAGGGAGGCGTGGGAGACCTGCGGCTGTGGCCTCTATATTTACACCGGGCACCAGCTGCTCGCTGCCCGCCCTCAGCAGACCTGAGGGAGATATTTCTGCTTCCCAGAACAACAAAAAAAACCTGCGTTTACTTACAGTACAACTGTCTGAACAAACTCCCCGACCAAATCTGTGACAGCTCCCTCTCTGAGTGCTCCTCCTCCTAACAAAGGAAGCTGCAGCCAGTGAGTCTGTTCACGTTTCAGACCTGTTTCACTCTTAACTCGGTGTGTAATTATGTAGCGCCGAGCTGTAAGGACAAGCCTCTAATCAGCATCCTGTTAGAGTGAGATCCCTCCGCTCCCTGTGTGGTCAGCAGTGCAGCGTGTTTTCTACCGGACCACAAGCTGGGGCTTCAGCCTTGGATGTACAGCTAGAGCAGATCCCAGTAATTACAGCTAAAATTACGTTTCCTGAAGTTCATTCTGGGATTGAATTCCCGCTCATTACATGAAAGAGAACAGCTCTCAGATTTAGATGCATCTGTGAATTTGGCTTATTTTTTTGGAAAATAACATTTGAATCTCATGTTTTGACTTCTGTAAGAATGTGTGTGTTCATGCTAAGAGTTGGAAATGTAAAATTAGTGAATTACAGGGTTTAATTAGTAGATTTTTATTAATTCTCTCACTGATTTTGCACACATCTTATTCCTGTCTGGGAGCACGAGGAGCTGTATTAGAGGTTTTATCTGACCTCTTTTTATAGTTTAGTTTAAAAATTACATTTTTGATATTTAATGAAGATTATAAATAAATTACTTGAACAGATTTAATGCAATCTTTTATCATTAATAACATAATCAAATAAATTACAAAAATAAATCACCTTAACATTGAGAAAAAGCTGTTTTTTTGTTTAATATAAATAAATATTCTGATGCACCTGGACTCGTTTTAGCAAATTTTGTATTCTATTTCTAAAACAATCTGATTTTTGAAATTTTTTTGCTGTTTTACTTGATGACGATTTTTATTATAAAGTTAATTTAAAACATTTCCTGTGGAAAAAAAACAAAAATGACTAATATGCAAATAATTAATACATATAAACTCTATTTAAAACCCCTAATTTAATAAGAACAAGTCATTTTGTGGGGAAAAAAATAGCAAATGAAAGATTATTGTATTTAAAATGTATAATCAAAGCATCACTGAAAGTATTCTAATACCTTTTATGAAACGTATGCAAGGTAAGTATTAAAAATATAAAATTTTCTTGTCTATTTTTAGGTTTTCAGATGCAATCTTGCAGCTAATTTGAACAAATAGTTCAAAATCACTGCTATCATCTTAAATGTTACAGATAAATAAAATAATCTTCCAAATCAAACCTAAATATTTACTTACAGAATGATGGTTTTCTGGCGGTGCGTGCAGCTGAATGCTGATCTGAAGACTGCAGGATGAAGAAGAAAGGGAGAGTGAGTTTTTGAGCATTCACCCTCCCTGCTGAGTTATACGTTGATTTTTTTTAACTCTGGTCTAAAAAGTCTTGAAGAAAACTGATGCCCAGCCCTCTCTTCTCAGCGCCTCCTCCCGCCTCCTCAACTTTCCACCCAGTCTTTTCTTATTCCTGTAAGCATGTGCAGCACTTTCATATTTTAGTAAAAAATCTGCCTAAATGTATAAACCTGGTGAGATCACAAAAATCAATTTTTGCTTCCAGGAATCTTTCTGTGCAATAAAAGTTTTATTGCATTGAATTTGTTATTTGTTAACCCAAAGTTTTACAGTAGTTTAACAAGAACAGCTGCAGGGATGTTGCAGCACCAGTCATGCGTTTTTAGCAGAATAGGTTATTTCTGGGTTTGTTGGGGCGAGTCTGACCAAACGTTCTCTGCCTCCCACTGAATCCTCTGTAATTATGCCCAGAGTGATTACAGCTTTACTCTACAAGGCAGCACAGTCAGAAAACACCAGTTACATCCCAAAAAAGGAACATGGATACAGCAAAATGTCCATTCTGGAGCCCGAATCTCTGATTTCTAGATGCAGGACATTAAAGTGGACCTATAATGACTTTTTTTCTTAAGCTATAACATCTCTATGGTCGTTACCAAACATGTTCGTTAAGTTCTTTGCTCTAAATCCCTCTCACATGAAGCAATTTCAACACTTTCATTCACGACAGTTTCAGTACCTTCCAGAATGAGCCGTTTCAGGGCTCTGTCACTTTACGAAAACTAGCTGGAGCTGGCCACGCCCACCCATCCCCCACTTATCCTGGCTTTCCACTGGATTACCCACAACCTCCCTTCCCACCGGTTTCAGATGCAAAACAGCAGCAAAAACATCCCATGAGGTCACAAAATGACCAGAATATTAGAGGATCACGCGTGATTTTGGCAGTTCATGCAATAATTAGCAGGGAGAAAGATGGCAGCATGTGTCCAAAAGGGTACGTGGTTTATTCTCTGTTCCATATAACTTGTCTTCAGAGGTTTCACAGATATTGTACTTTTTTATTTTACAAATCTGCACATTAAGAAAACAAGCTGGAGCTGGCCACGCCCACCCATCCCTGCTGAGACTTCCATAAACTGAGGGGCCAGGAGTAGAGCAGTGCTCCTCCAGCATCAGCTCTCTCTTGGACATGAGAGGTGGTTCTAAGTTCCCCATTTGTGACATCACAAACAGGGACTTTTTGAAACAGCTTGTTTTAGGCACATAATTCCTAAACAAACCAAACACTGACATGGATGAGTTTTTCTCATTTGAAGTGTTTATAAAGGAAGTAGAGACCCACATAGCAGCACAAAAGGTTGCAATAGTTACCTTTTGCATAGTACACCTCCTGTCCAAAAAAAACTAACAAGTCCGAGCCTCCTATTGGATAATTACTGCATGGGCGATTATCTTTCAGCTGGCAACAAGAACTGTCCAACGCGTTATTAAAAACTGGTGTGATGAGTCCAGATGGACCCTGTTCCAGAGTGATGGGTGCATCAGGGTAAGAAGAGAGGCAGATGAAGTGATGCACCCATCATGCCTAGTGCCTACTGTACAAGCCTGTGGGGGCAGTGCTATGATCTGGGGTTGCTGCAGTTGGTCAGGTCTAGGTTCAGCAACAGGATGTGCTCCAAGAATGTCAGCTGACTACCTGAATCTACTGAATGACCAGGTTATTCCATCAATGGATTTGTTCTTCCCTGATGGCACGGCCATATTCCAAGATGACAATGCCAGGATTGATCGGGCTCAAATAGTGAAAGAGTGGTTCAGGGAGCATGAGACATCATTTTCACACATGGATTGGCCACCACAGAGTCCAGACCTTAACCCCATTGAGAATCTTTGGGATGTGCTGGAGAAGGCTTTGTGCCGCGGTCAGACTCTACCATCATCAATGCAAGATCTTGGTGAAACATTAATGCAACACTGGATGGAAATAAATCTGGTGACGTTGCAGAAGCTTATTGAAACAATGCCACAGTGAATGTGTGCTGCAATCAAAGGTGATGTGACAACTTATTTTAAAAGAAAACTACAAAGAGCACATTTTAAAAATTCTTTATTTTCTTATAATCAATGTTCGATACTTGAAGCAAGAATATTAAACAAAAATGCTGAGCAGAACTCAACCAGGCTTTAGTCCTGGTTGGGTTTTGTCTGATTTGATTTTTTTCATTATGTAACTCAGGTTCTGCTTTTTTCATATTCTTATTGGCAAGGTGCGAGGAACACAAACAGGGGAAACATTTAAAACCCACCACCCATACGAATACCCTCTTCAGCACAACCACAGAAATTTTAAAAAGAAAACAAACCTGATCATGATATTTGATCATATTTACACAACTTTCACTCTTTTTCTAGACCTTAGTAACAAACACGCATCTATCGTTCAACTGCATTTACTCAACCTACACCGTCCCTTTGGGTTGCTATTAGCTACGACTCAAATACGCTCTGGTGCCAACAACGCTCATCTAGAGTGGCAGGATCATTTCTGTCTGACCACAGATTTACACTCACCATTATTCTGCTGCTCAAAGTGAATCAACTTGAAAAGTCCGGTGCACTTAGCCAAGAGATTCTTGGTGTGAAATCCATGTTTTATACCTGCTGAGATGGAAAATCCCAGCAGCTTTCTGCTGTTAGACGGAGCAGCAGGAACAACGTTCTAAACCCAGGCACCTCTCTTCTTCCACTCACTACAAAAACTGTCTAATACACACTTCCAGGGTTTCCTCTATGGCACTTTCAGGTCTTTACAGTGTTCACAATGAATGAAGGCAAACAGACTGAACCATTACCCGTCTCAGCTTCCCACTGGGAAACCAGTTAAAACATCAAAAATAGAGCCTTTATTGGAGCAGGTTGGACAATTTTCTGGTTGTAATGACTTTCGGGTCACTGGAAAAACAAACTCGGAATAACTAAAAAGTGGAAGTGCTAAGAGGGATATAAGCACAGCTGGAACAAGAAACAGGTTAAAATTAACAGGGGAGTGGCATCTCAACTATTCTGTCATTTTTCCAGATTAGAGGCAGGTCTTAGATTTTTATAATCTCTAGATAAGTAGGAATATCTGAAGCGATGGGGAACTAAAGGCCAACGACATGAGGGACTTCTACACACACGGTCCTAAAGGTCTGTAGTAACATCCAGCTTTATAACCAGGTTTGAAATATTCAAGTTGATATGTGAATTTTCTGATTGTACAGAAAATACAGATCTGGGTTGGCATTTTACGCAAAGAAAAAACAACAACTATACTTATGGGTTCAGGAAGCCCATAAACAATAAACACTGATGCTGGAGACTGCACTTTTTTCTGATCAGATTAGTGGAACGTCGTTTTCTCCTGGAATTTTAACAGGCAGGTTTTATGACGCGAAGATAAAAAAGAAAATGGAACAGCAAATTAATTTCTGCTGCATCAGCACAAACAGCCATCAGATATTTAGCACGTCTAAAGAGACGAACTGGAATCCATCTCTTCATTTGTTTTTATTTTTCATTTCTTTGGCCAATTTTAATTTAGTAGAAAACAGTCTGCAGCATCAAGTTTTACTGTTTGAGAGAGAAAAAAAATACTGTTAACAAGGTGTAAACACAATCCATGATTTGGCAACGTTTTCATTTTGGGCCAGGCTAACATGAAACACTGATAGCTGCTTACAGACATATCAAAGTAAGATGGAAGTGTTGTTGTTTGGTCGTTCTAAAATGAGAAGAATTAGGATCTTTTTATCCAACGAGGCAAAATAAAAAGAAATGAGTCATTTGTCACCAATATGCAAAAAAACGTTCTGCTAAATTTACCACATCCTTCTTATTCCACCTTTGTTAACAGAGGGTTTGGGGCTAGCTAAGAAAAAGTTCATCTGGAATGTTGCTAGGGATTGTTGCTTGGCAGGAGTCAGTCCAAACACTGTCATTAAGATAGGCAGCGACTGCTCCTGTAAACTCCCCGGCCAATGGAACGTCCTGAATTGTAGCGGGTCGGGGGCAAAAGGGTCCTTAAAGGGCAACTTTAGACATTTGCTCTTCAAGTTTGATGATTCGCTTCTCCTGACTGCTGATCAGGTCCTTGAGGGATTTGATTTCTTTCAGGATCTCCTCCATCTTTGCTTCGGATTTCTGTAAAAGAGAGGAGTCATGAGACGTTTGGAACTTCAAAGTCCCCCTTAAGGACAACACGGTTCCTGCTGCTAAAAGCTCCGAACAACCTGAAAAGATTTATGACGACAGACCTCAGTTCAGTGCTGCAAAAATATCTGATGAGTTAACTCTAGATTATTTAGCTCTATAGAGATTCACAACTCTTAAAATTTATACTCTGATGGGAAAAAAAAAAAACGTACAATTGATGGAGTTGGGGAGGCAGACTTGTGGGCATGGGTGGAGTTCTCCGTCTTCTTGGGGGCCTTGCCGTCCAAAACGTTCTTCTTGACCACCTTGAACTCGCGGTTCTTGCCCGGGACGTAGCCGTTCTTCAGGGAGATGAGGATAGGGTCTCCATTCTTACCATCAAACCATTCCTCAGCCTCCAGGGTGGGGTCTGGTCCAGCTGTGTCTGGGTACAAGTCGTCCTGGAACAGGTCAGACTTATGGAGAAAGAGAGAGAGAGAGAGAGAGAGAGAGAGAGTTTAACAACAAGGTTCAGAAAAGATGAGGAAAAAACACTAAATTCTGTGATTTAACAGGAAGATGTCCTTCAGCTAAAGAGGTCATTCAGGATGTGGACTCACCTTTCTAGGAACAGTCATCACAATGGGTTCACACTTCCTTTCATGCAGCTTATAGAACCTAACACACACACACACACACACATTAGTATCAACAAATGCAGCCGTTTTCAGTAAAGTGGTGCCACACTGCCTCCTAGTGGTGAAACCAGGAGAAATTCATTGTTAAACGTGAAGAGCCACCCATCTCAGCTCACCTTGCAATTTCACACTTGTTCACATCGAGTCCCCTCTTAGGCATGTAGCCCATGCCCCTTTGAGGCTCCTTGGTGACAAAGGTGTTCAGAAAGTGAACATATGGAGCCTCATCTGTGATCTCAAAGTAGCGGATGCTGCTGTCACCCTGGCGAGAAAGAAGGTTGAGTTTTATTTCTGTTTGGCTCTTTTTTGCCCTCCATACCAAGCGCTGCATTATTTTGACACACGAGTAACTAAAACGCTCACACACCTTCCCACAGAGGTAAACCACATTGGTATCTGCATCATAGAAGGGCAAAAGCACTCCATTGCTGGTGTCCATCTCATTAACCGTCATGGGTTCCTCCATGCTTTGCTAAAAACAAAGACAAAATGGGTCAAAATTATGTGGCATTACTGATATTAACTGATGGATAAAATAACAGCACTGAGTATTTGTGTTACCACATTCCAGAGAGCCAGCTGTCTCTCACTCATGCGACTGAAGCCGGTGGAGAGGATGTTGCCATCAGAGAGAAAAATGGCCCTCATGGGTCGAGCCCCCTCGTGCGCCTTGTCCTTCTCCTGTGAAGCACACGTCAGACGTGACTCGTCAGCTTAATGTGTCCATGTCTGCTACAAGGTCAAAGTCAGCCTAACAACAAACACTCAAGCTATAAATAAACGTGATAAAAAAGTCTTGCTGTATGAGAAACTACACAGAGTCAGACACAAATGTCACAGCAGACGGTCAGAGAAGCGCTCACAGCAATAATCGTCTCCTTGCGAGGGTCGATGACACGGATGGACTTGTCCTTGCAGGAGGTGCAGATGAGGCTGCCGTTACGGTTCCAGGAGACGTTGTAGATAACATCAGGGTGCATGTCCTCCAGGGTGATCATAGACTCCCCAGTGCCCACGTTCCAGATGATTACCTGGTTGTCACAACCTGATCATGGATGGAAGGAAAGGTAAACATCACTCAAAAGCATCCGTTTTTCTTACAGCCCGCTGCTAAAATGTCAGCGTTTCATTTGAAGTGCACCCCGGGGTTCTCACCTGCACTAAGGAGGACGTTGCGTGCTGTTGGATGCCACGTGATGATGCCCACACGCTTAGAGTGGCCTTCCAGGACCACCACGGGCTCCGCCATAGCGGTGACGAGGCCATTCTCAGGAATCTGCCATACCTACAGAGGACCAAACACGTGTGACACTAGGATGACACACTAACCTGCCAGAAGACATTCTCTGGAGAAAAATAAATAAAAGCTGACTTTGTGTAGACATAAAAGCCAAGATGTGGCTACAAACGGTCATTACCAAAAGAGCCCTGAAGGGGGCAGCAGTGGCTAAGACTCAGAAACGTTAAAAACAAAAACAGCATAAAATAAAATCATCTTTAAAAGGTTGTTTCAATCAGAAATGCCTTTCAGAACACAAAGCAGCAGATTCATGGTTTTATTATGTTCCTGAGAGAATACGACTACCAAACGTCTCAGTCAGCGCGAACCAGGATCATAAACCTTTACACCACCTATGAAGTTATGTAACAAAACATTTGTGCAACCTGTATTACTCTGTGTGACGTGACATCACCCCCCCCCCCCCCCCCCCCACCCCCACTGATCTGATAATCCTCTCTTTTTGCTCAACGCTGCCAACAACATGCTCGGTTTCTATTTCAAAAATAGGAAGTTTGGCCTTTCAGGTAAGGAAGTGGTCAGAACCCGCGTTGGCCTTTCACAACCCAAATAAGGACACATAGGGAAAGAATACGTACAGGCTCAAAAAAGTCAGTGACCTCAGCTCAATAAACAGTTAAATCATTCCCCAGCTCTGATTCCTGCAACACATATTTGAGCCTAATCTAATCCAGAGGGTGAGGCCTGCAACCATCACTGGGTTGCAACAGTCTGGCCTCTTGCAATCAACACACCTAGTCTCTGTCATTTTAGAGTTTGAGATAATCATCCTGCCTTATGACGTCTAATTTCAGGCGCAACTTGTGAAGGAAGCCGTACCATCACTGTGCAATCTTCGGAGCCGCTGGCGATGACCTGGTCGTTGTGGGGGCACCAGTCGATGTCGAGCACAGGACCCGTGTGACCACATACTGTTGGGTAGGCTTTATCGATGCGTCCAGTCTGCAACAACAAACAGAGCAACGGGATTATTCTGATGATCTGTTTCCAAACAGGTTTGTTTTGGTAATCGTTAAACCCTACCTACAAAAATAAAACATGGAATTTACTGCGATACGAGTGAGGAAACATGGAGGTTATCAAAGAACAACAAACTGAAATGGCAAAACAAACTCATAAATATTACATTTGTCAACTACAGTCAAAAGCAAACTATAAACACCAAACCTCATTTACAAATGAGATTAAAACAATGAAACGAGGTCATTTCTTACTGCAACATAAAAGACAGTCCTATTAAAAGTCTTGGTGGTGGTTTTTGAAGGAAAATGATCGACATCAAGAGATGGAAATCAGAAAATACGGCTGCGTGTCAACAGTTCATCTTTTATTCTGCTTTACTCAGATTAAATGCTTAACTGTGCTGCTGAGTGGGAGTTCTGTAAATAATGACGACCAAACTGCCGATAGACAGTAAACACAAGACAGACAGCGCTTTTAAAGCATTAATGTCAGTTAGAAAAGCAGATTCGTTTTTTCTTTGGACTATTGATGAGGCAATACCTCACATCTCTGCACGAAGTGTTAAAATTTTAAATAGAGTTTTTTTAAATATCTCACTATAAATCATGACCAGGCTTTTAAAACAAACCAAACCGCCTAAACCCAGAGAATCACACTTGGTTTTCCACATCATCATTCAGCCAAAACTCAGGCTTACTGGTGCTACAGAAGCAGATTAGATTTAACCCCAAACGGACCAACCGTTGTAATTAAACAACGTTCCTAAAAGAGACATCGCTTTACAGTAGAGGCATGCCAACAGACTCTTAGTTTCTCATTTAAACTAGTAACCTTAAATCAAGCAACGAACTTTACCCTCTACATAATCTACTTACACAACTGGTGAATTAGAAGGCTAGAAATGAATTCAGCTCTGTGCACGTGCAGACAGACGAGCTGAAAACAAGCCTTTACATCTGAACCCATCAGGATGGAGACAACATGCTCTTAATGAACAGTAGAGTGATTTAGCAACGACCTGGGTGTCTGAAACACACCCTCGTCTGTGCTGACTCCAAGTACTAACACAGGGCCAGATGACGTCACAGCTCTATTAAAAGTAAGATAGTCTTTCTAACACAAGAAATTGTCTCACACACACTGCCTGCTGCAGCTATTCTAACTTTATACTAGGAATAGCAGCAGAGGTGACTCGAGAGCAGACCTTCTAAATCTAGGAATCACATTTCCCCAAAGTAATTACGATAACAGTCAACTCAAAACTAATTTGTGCAACAACATCCCCTTTGTAAAAGAAATTTAAAGGTGTGGTTCACTTATATAATCAATACATTTGCAGTGGTCTCTGGTAGGGATGAATGCCTTGCAAGCTGTACTCAAGGGGGGGGAAAAAAGCCCAGAAATGCCTGGATCAGCACCGACAAGTCTTCTGCAGCAGAGAGTGGCAGCAGACGGCAGGATTTGGAGTCTTATTTCCTGATATTTGGACATCTTGCCTCGGATTGGATAACAGCAATGCGACTCTACCACTGATTTGCAACGTGAATGTTTCATCTCCACATATAACACAAGCCTGGAGGAGTTTTTCTGTGTGGTGGAGTTGCTAATGCTAACGGTTTGCTTCCACTAGCCGAGACATTGTCTGCTGATTTGTTAACGTTAAATCAACAACAGCCTTCCCGTCGCGAGTGAAGATGGGTCCATGAATGTTAAGTGACAGTGTGACGTAGATCTGTCAGGATTTTCAAATCCTAGCGTTTCACCATCTATTTTCTATCAGAAGCTGATGCAGGAGATAGGTGTAGGAGACTATTTTCATGTTCAGCCTGCATGAAAAACTCAGAGTGACCCACTGTAATCAGAAATAATCATTAAAAAATGTTTTTTCAGTGAACCACACCTTTAAGATTTCACTGCTGCACGCCGACTTTATATTCCCACGTCTGTTTAAAGTTTTTTAAATGAAGGGAGCATTATCCCTACTCCAGAACTGTTGGTTGGAGAAGATTGTATTATTTACCACCTTGTTTTTGTTTTCATCTGGGTTTAAACAAACATATTCCCCAGATTAAATGTTCCATGATGGAATACAATGAAAATGTGCTGTAAGTGCCTCGGGACTCTCCGTCTGCCAAATATACACGCTGAACATTTTCACAACTCCATCTGTAATCACCACCTGCTGAACTTTTATGAGCTGCCTGAAAACTTTTTATCCAACTCAAATTAAAACAAAGTACACGCCAAGTTGTAATTTATTTATTTTTTGCTAATAAAATGTATGAACTAATTATTTTTAGAGGAAGCTGGTATTAAAACGAATTATAAAAAATAAATTCAAACAAATAAAACCTAGGAAAATATTAGGAATGAATGAATAACGCTCATCATTCCTCTTTATTTTCATTCTTACCACCAAGGCCACACAACACCGGATAATATAAATAAAGTAGGGGGTGGTCCAAGTCAGCTGTATGGAATTTTTAAACATGGTGGTTCTCTGAGCTTCTCTCCAGATGCTGACTGAGGCAGTTCTTTGCTTTGGCCCAGGAAAACGTTGACACTGAATTAGTCCTGGTTTTCCAAAACCTGCACTGGTGTAAAAACGCAAAGAACTTCTTCAAACTAGAATTAGAACCACTTTTGTTGACAGACTTTCACCGTTTCTGTTTAAAGCTAGAGGAGTATAAATTACAATCCCTTATCTAAAACTTGTCGTAAACACAGCTGAACACACCCTGAACCAACCCAAAGCAGACTTTGACACTATTGACTACAGAAATCTATGATCCACCACTCTTAATGAGATAACATTAGCATTATGAGCCATGCAGCTGAGTCAAACTAAAACACATCTTTTAGAGAATAACAAAAAAACTTGCTGCTACAAGACTTTGTGGCCAAATTACATACAAATGTACAACAACATTACAGCCCGAGTCAAAATATTCCTGTATGTTCTAAAGGCAGCAGGAAAAGGATGTAAAGCAGGAAGGAAACAGGCTGATGACCAGGTGTAGCACCAGAAGCTACATAAAAACAAGTCTGAAAGAATAATCTGATAGGGGTAGCCTAGTGAACTAGACCAAATTCTTGCTTTATAGGATGGCTTGCCAGGCTATGATAGGGGATGACCGGTTTCAAACTAACTGAACATTTACAACATAATATCGAACAGATTTAAAACAGCGGATCGTGTTCAGACAGGCTGAAGGTCTGCACACCCACAGAATAAGCAAGCTTCACTCTGAGTCAAAACAAAGCCAAACCAGTTCTGACACGTAGGACTAGGATTTCAGAATCAACGTTACTGGAATTTGTTGTTTTTTTACTCAGCGTTTGCATTGCATGTTCACCACATTTTCAGATTTGTAACAGATCTAACGTTTTAGTGTTTAAACATTTGGGTTGAGATTTTATTCAACAAACTAACAAAACGGTTTTGCATTTTATGAATGACACACACAGCTCCACACAGGCTCAACCCGATTTCAGGCTGAGAGGAGATTGACCGACGAGCTGGGCCCTGTCCCGCTCCACGCCTTGGCCCGAGGCCGCCATGATATGAGGATGACTAATGACAGCAAGTGGGTGTTAAAAACAACACGCTTTAAGGTGGTAGTGGAATGTGTGTCTGATTTACATCACAAGGAATTAGAGACTGAAAAACCAACACAGGGTTTTGCCTCAAGCACATCTTAAAGATGTAGGAATACACGGCCATGCAAAGCTCAATGTTGCATAAAATAAAAGGAATCATTGGCCAACAGCTCCAACCAGTTAAAGCCAAAAAAACAACCAGAATGTGTCAAATTAAAATGTGTTACCCCTAAGATGAAAAATTCAGGTCATAAAAAAAGGACAAAAATAAACCGATACTGTCAAAGACCATTTCTGTTTCTATCAGATGAATGAATTTGAACATATTTATGAGTCTAACTTGGCAAATTCATGACAAAAGTATTTTAATCTAGATTATTTTTCAGGGTTCATTATTCAGCTACCTAAATCTAAGTTATTTTTTTTTATCCATCTTCACATTTAACACAAACCCCAAAAAACACTTGCACTTATTCACTTATAAACAAAAAACAATTCTCTCATTTTCAAATCAAGATCAACAATATGAAATGTGGCAACCCATTTCATTTTATTATAGAAAACCTCATTTTAAGTCACATTTTAAGATTAAGAGCACACATCATTAAAAGATCAACAGTGACGTACACTTGGGCAGCTAACAGGTAGCACTAGTGAAACCAGACAGGTAAGCAAATGATTCCAAAGGAAACCAGCCTATTCGCATGTTGACACATGTGATGTCACACGCCCAAGCTCCCGCCCCCCACCCTCTGGCTGGAGGGCAAACAGACGGTTTACCCCTGCTGACCGTTATTATCCGTCACTTGTTAATAAATTGTGCAAAATAGCGGCAAAATAAAATTTATCAGCACAGTTAACACATGTAGCCCTGTAGGCTGCAGAAAGAGACAAAAAAAAGGGCAGTAACGTAAAATTTCATAGATTTCCAGCTGATAAAATACGCCGGAGGCAATGGTAAACAACGATTGGGAGCCAAACACTCATGACAGAATAAAAAAAGTCAAGCATCTGCCCCGCATGTCCAGACACGAACAAGTTATAACCATCTAATGACTTGTATGCCTTTGTAACCGGGTTGAATTTGTTTCTTTTTCTAATTACACAAAATGTATTCTGTAATTGGAGCGGGCAGCCATTAATTTAATTCATTTTGCGTTTCTGTTAACGAAGGTTGCCAGAATAAACGGAGAATTTGTTAATCTCCAAAGAAACTGTGCCACGGCGATCCTTCAACATAAACCTGCACGACGCAGAAGAGACTCGCTTACACCTATGTTGCTTCGGCTGTGTGAAGTCCAGGCGTGTTAATCAAATCATTGTAGATGTCCCCAAACTGAACTAGCGACCAGTTCTGAGGATTATCAAACAGATCTGGAAGCTTTGCGCTAAACACCGTTAGCTTTGAGATGCATCTTTTTTGATCATCTGCACAAAGATGCATTGGATGATCTAAAATAGTAATATCTACATCCCTAGGTTTTATTTTGTTAGCTTAAATAGCAGAGAAACAACTCTGAATAGCAGCTGCAGAGGGTCTTTTTGCCTCCCAGCATTGTGTGCATGTGCACTATTACCCAGATGAAAACAACAACGGTTAACGTGCGTGTTGGTTTTGAAAGATACAAGTACTATCCAGAAAATGTAGCAGCCACCCGGCACCATTTAAAATAAAAATCCCCACATCAATAAAAGGCCCACCTACACAAACGGAGAGAGAAAGAAGTCAAAAACTGCAAGAATACCTTGTGTTCATGACTAAACTGCATCGTCTTTGAGAGGAATGTCTGAGGCCTTGAAAACAACCAGTTGCATGGCAACAAATATGACTGCAGAAAATGAGTGAATCACAAGGCGATGGACACAGAGCAAAAATACACACACACAATAAAACATGAACAATATTCCCTCAAGGCAAGAGGGGACATTCTTTTCATTCACACAAGAGGCCTGCACACTTCCTTTCCTCACAGCTCACCATGTGATTTTCTCACACACACACACACACACTTCCTGTGCATACTGTCCAGCGCTGTTCACAGCTCCATGGAAATTTCCACTTGAGCAGGTCCCTATGCCTGTATGGTGGTTAACGCAGAAGGTGAAATAGTAACAAACCTCTTAAAATGTACAACCTAATCATACGGCAGAGACAACACAACAGCGAAAGAACGCAAACTCTCTCTGAACCCGAGCTATTTATAACCGAACACTTCCAGCAAAGGTATATAAAGATAAGCTGTAGAGTACAGTAATGTTCTGTAACACAAGCAGCAAAACAATCTTCAGATTCCAGGCAGTAAGTGAGAAAAGTTCCAGTTATGTGTGCTACAGCCACGTGAGGGTAGACTCAATAATACCTGGAATATTCTGCCTTTTCTTGTCATCTGTGGTTGTGATTTTGTAGCTTTTATGTTGAGTATTATCTGTTTATGTTAGAAACTAGTGAAAACATCCGTGTGTTGATTTCTGTTCCCCTGGAGATAAAACTTCATGTTGTCAGCCCTTCTGGACTCATGCTAACTTACCAACCAGCATTTGACTAATTCACAGCATCATCTTTGGCTGCACGCGTCTGTTTGCATGGGAGGAAAGACGGACACAAATGGATACTGCTGTAACCACGTCACAGACTTCATGAGGTTTGCAGTGTCTGAGGCCATGAGGTCAGTGCAAACATTCTGATTCATTTATTCACTTAGAGGTCATCACGTTTCTTTTCTTTGCCTTAGATAAGAAAGCTTTAAATAGTCGTGTGCCCTCTGAGGGAATCCCTCTATGCTCAGTCTTAAAATATTCCCTCTCTCCTGTGTGCAATCCAGCACCTATGATCAGAAACACTAAATGTGCACAAATGACTTTGTAAAAATTCCTGCACCTAATGACTTAAGCTCATTATTTATTATTCATTATCTTGATTTTAAGATTTGTTAGTTGAAAGAACAGAAATATAATATAATTATTAAATAAAGGTGCTTAGATACAGCGATTGACTGTGACATAGCTTCTGATTTTAACCCATCTATATGATCCTGGCCACTTTTCCTATTGGCCTATCCCAGAATTCACAAGTGCACCGACACTGCAGGAAGCAGCCAATAGCAAGGCATGAGGAAATGGTCTTGGAAGGCTGTCAGGCAGGGAGCAGTGAATGACCATATATGGTAAAATCTGCAGTCAGCAGGAATGAGCGGCAAAGGCAGAAGCAACAGAGCAACGTAGAGGTCTTTAAACATAAATTGACTGATGAATTAACACGCAGCATGGATATTATGAACGCCCAGTGGATTTATGCATTTACAGTCAGATTAGCAAAGCTGATGATACAAGACTAAACAAAAACGTTCCACTGTGCATACATCCTGGAATCACTAAAAGCAAAGGCTGAGCACAAGATAAATGGATCATTAAGGAATTAAATCAAATACGCTCTATATCTGATCATTTTCTACAAAGTGCATGAAAAAAAAAATCAGATGACTAAAACTGTGTCTGTATAAATCAAAGTCAGATTCATAAGCAAGATAAATGAATGTATCCATAATAATTTGCCTATACTTCCCCTTTTTACATAACGTAGAGAGATTCTAGAAATACTAAATGCTTGTTAGATGCCATCTTTTCTCCACTTCCTTCATATGGAAATCAGGGAATAAATTAGCTGGAATCCAGCAATGAATGGGAAAAGGGAGATTGAAGGCATGAGGGAAGGGGATGACATGTGTTTAGCTCGACATCTGATCCCCTCACTATACATCCCTGTCTTCTGACAGGAGGAAGCAACAATGCTCGTGGTTATGCTGAGTCAGGGCGGCCTGACCCATACCCAAGTGAGTCACTCAGAGCCGCCCCATCACCCGACAGCTCAGACCACAAGAGCCCCTGATTCTTAGATGATTACAAAATAACAATAAAGAGCTGATATTTAATAATGTGCATTTCCTGAAGAGATCATTTAATAACTTTTTTATTTTATCTTTATAAAGGAAAGCATTTGGGGGAGGGGTGAAGGAGCACAATCACACTTTTGCCTGCACAATAACAACCCCCACTAAAGTGCAATAATGACAAAAGGCTGAGATGGGTGTAAATGAAGGACAAAAGCTCAGAGCAGCTGGCTGCCAACAGACATGCAGCAGCACATCACAGGCAGATGGGCAAGCTGGACAGATGCACCCTTAAGTTAGAGCCCAGAGGGGATGACAGGACTGAGGGAATTTAAAATTAAACTCACATTATTAAAACTGTCTGAAGCATCAATCTTGTCCAAAAGTCCAACAAAAGCTCATGAGAAAATAATTGGGATGGCAACTTTTAAAATGTAAATAAAATATCATGTTTTTGTCATGATTTACTACAAAGTATTCCACACGGAGATTAACTTTAACACCGGTTCACTGCACTGCAGTCCAGTCGCACCGATTCTGGGAACAGACTCGTCCCACTTTTTAGACCTGCATCGCCAGCTGAGGTTATACTTAAAAAAAATATATCAGTCCACACTAACACAGTGGCAAAGGCTAAAAATAAATGTCAATGCGTGCGTGCGTGCATACACACACACACACACACACACACACACACACACACACACACACACACACACGCGCGCGCGCTTGTCAAACTGTCAGCCATAACAAACTCAACATTATCATTTTTTTCGACTAGATATGCTCCTCTAGTAATTCCAGTCTCTCAATGCACGGACACCTGAAATGAGAAAAATACTAAAGCTTACAGACTGGTTTGTCAACCCTGCCTTTAAAATGTAAGGAAATCTAAAATCATGTCTTTATTTAAGATCTCACTTTGGATTTTCTCTGCACATAAGGACAAAGTCTCTGTCAACAGCTTAGGGGTAAAAATAGTATTGTTTCATTGCTATACTGTTGTCGTTTAGGACCTGGCATGCAGAAAGCACTTCAGATGCAAACAAAAAAAAGGAGAAGGGCAGGAAGAGCATGAAAGCCCAGAGCTTGTAGCCCACCTCCAGAACAAGCTCAGCATTGAATCAGGTGATGAGAGTTCTAAGCTGTGTGATGACAGGCCTGAATTCGCTCCCCATGCCAGGGCCTTCTCATGTGACATAGTAGTTCAGTGTCGTGCACTAATTACAGACTGAGGGTTGATCTGTCAACAGCACTGCAGTGCTTATGTCACTCATAGTGTTAAGACCTGCCACTTGATCGCTGCTCGCAGTCAGTAAGAAGAAACACAAGAGGCAAACGATTCACCACCAACTATAATGTCATCCAGGAGCTCTCGAGGGGACACAGAGGCTATTTTAAATTCCTGTCTGACCTCTATTACACAGTAATTAATCCCATTATGACAGTAGATTTAGGATAATGGGAGGTTAGATGTACCAACTTGGTTAACTAGTTAACATAAGAAAACAAACTCTTCACATGCAGTCTTGGCCAACCAGAGTGTAAATCAGCGGAGTGATTCCTTATATGGAGACAAGAATCAGGAGACTGTTGGCTCCAGAGCTTCGGGGTAGTTTCTGTTTTACACGTAAGGGGGTGTGTCAGCCAGCCGGCTGGTAAACATTAATCCCAAAATACACCAACATCCAGTTCTGCTGACGCTTCACGTAACAGGTAGTTCTTCATGCAAATAATGACTTGATGTAGAGGAACATAGCAAAAGGACTTCAACCCACAAAATACAAGGATGGGAACCAAGACATTTAGGCCAAATTTAGTTTTCATTCAGCACATATGGTGACACG
This sequence comes from Aphyosemion australe, assembly GCA_006937985.1. Lineage (NCBI taxonomy): Eukaryota > Metazoa > Chordata > Actinopteri > Cyprinodontiformes > Nothobranchiidae > Aphyosemion > Aphyosemion australe. The sequence goes on from SSNS01000040.1 coordinate 1,215,208, forward strand.
CAAAGTTAGCACCATCAAACAGTCTTATAGGCTAGTTCAGGTGCTTTGCATTCATAACTCTGACTTACCTTATGAAGAGGGAGAACAAGGAAAGCTCCGCCACCACTGGCCTCAATAATTATAGCAACAAACTTGGGATTGACTGCACAGAAGGAGCTGTCCCATGTGACCCTGGAAACTCGGATGTCATCGTAGCATTGGTCATTCTTCACCGCCTGGCCAAAGACGTGACGGAATTTGCTCTGCCGTACAACTCGTCTCATATCTGCAAAATGTGCCGAGAGGAAGATTTACCATCCAACATTTAGTACATTTTTTAATTATTAGGTTTAAAAACAATAGTGCAGGTGCACAAGTTGAAAAATTCAGTATATCTGTTAAAAAGGCAGAGAAGATGTTTTTGGCTAATCCTCATGTCTGCAACATTTTTTAAATCAAAAACCCTCATTTTAAAATATTTATTAGTTTTGGGGAAGTTCCCGTAAGTATTCGATCATCTAACTTGTTCAGCGGGTTTGGCAAAATAAAACAATAATAAAAACAAAACAGATCAAATGATCAGCAACATTTTTGGTTCTGTGTAAGATTCTAAAGAGACAGACATCTTAAAAATTTAAAAAGGAAACAAGCATATTTTATGACGTGTTATAGCATTCTAATGGTTTCCATAACAGTTGTTTGTCCTCCAATATATTTCATCGTGTCAAATATTTAACATCTGAAACACCAGAAGCATTTCTCTTTCGAACTGAAACAAAGAGGGCCACTTCCAGAGGGGATTTGACGAACCCAACCCAAACAAAAACAGACATTGTGGCTGGTTCAGTGAAAATCTTCACCAAGACAACAAACTGCTGGCAAACCAGAGAGCTGTGGAATACTCGCCCGTTCAAAAGCTCCATGTCCCACTGCTCTACTTAAAACAACAGGGCACTTCCAAAGATAACGGAGAGCTGGCCAACAGCAGATTAAAAAAAGAACAAAACAAGTCCAGCCTCACATACGCTCGACAGAAGGAAAATGTATGAATTATTTGGTGAAACTTAATTTTTTGTTCTCTTTTAGTAACGGCATATGGGAACGGTTTCCTAGACCAAAGCACAACACAGGATGTGGGTCGTGTTTGTGAGGTGTTTTTTTCTTTTGGTGTATGTGTGCAGACGAAGATAGTAAGTGGAATAACACAGTCGTGTTGATAAAAGAATTTAACCACTAGAAATATTTGAAAGCAGGAGCCACATTCAACTTTTCCAGAAAACAAAATAAAAAGACATTACTTAGGCTACACAATCACAAAAACTATCCATTTATACATTTCTCTTATTTCTTTTAGTTTAAACTAAACAATAACATTGCTAAAAACAAAGCACTCTTTCCTAAATGATGGATTTTGAGTAATAACTATATGACTACAGTTTAAGATACTAAAGGCTGAAGCTTGTTTGCTTATGTTTACTCTGATAGCACGTTAATTCGCTGCAATTTACAAGTTAGGGTCTTATGTCAGAAGTAATCAAATCAGCCACTCACGTAATGAGAAACTTAACTCTGACTGCTTTAAAAGTCAAAATAAAATGATAGCTTTTAGAATAGTTTAGTTTGTGAAATTAAATGTTAACAGCATTATTATTGATTACGTCTTGATGCATCTATTACACATCTGTTTACAAATATGTGCAGTGCAGCCTCAGTCACAACTAGTGCGTGGCCTGTACTTACACTCGCTCCAAGTAAGTCACAAGTCATTCTGGACAACATCCAAGCAGCATGGACAGCCCAAAAGACATTTCTGACAGGGGATGAAATTTTGTTCATGCACCAGATAAATGAGATGTGATGGTGCACCTGCCCTCAGATCAGAGCACGATGTGAAGCGTGAACAGACTTCACAGCAGGGGTTTAAACTGGGCTTAGGCAATACAGATTTGAGTTTGTGGTTTAGAAAATGGGATGCAACAAGGTTTTAAAATAATGGATAAGACCTTATGTGTATAAAAACTGCTGACACATACAGAAGAACAAGAACTAAAGCTGGAGAAACAGGAAGAACCGGCCTTAGTTTCCACAGGAAGTGACTGTTCTGTGCTCTGGCTGCCACATGGTTCCTGACGATGATCACTCAGGATAATGCTTTAGATCAGTGGTTCCCAAAATGTTCAGCTACAAACCCACAAAATAGCTCTTGCCACGGCATGCAACCTGAGATAGCTCCAAATAAAACGCTTAATAAATCAGAGCAAAAATAAAGCACTTCAGCTAATATTTACTTATATCCATTTACAACACTTTAGTAATTTTCTTAATTATGTTAAAAGTATAGCTTCAGCAGTTGTTTTTCTTTTTGTTTTGATTTCTGGAAATCATCTGGTGACCCACAGTGGGAACCACTGCTTTGATAGCACGTGTCAAAGTGTGCAGAAGAGGAACTCAAAAAATATACACGACGGCATCACTACATCAACATAACCTGGTGGCACCAGGCCGGTAGTCAACAGGTCAGAGGAATTAACATTTATGCAAAGGTGGGAAAACAAAATGTATCGTTACTGAACAATAGAAAAAATAAGCAACCAAATGTAATAGTAATTTCCTAGTCACAAAAAATGTTTCCAGTCACGTTGACTAGAACAAAATCACATACAGCAAACGAGTATCATTAAGCACCAGTAAAGCACAGTATGCTGCCTCTCAAAGATTCATCTAGCAGTATTACTAAACCAGTTTTATATATGATTAAACCTCCTCGCTCATTCCTCCTCAAATAGATTTAGTTGCATGATTTAGATGATGATTTCCCCTTAAACACAATGACAGCAGAAGCAACAAAACTAATGTATATTCTTTAATTATCTAAGCTTACTTTACAAGTAATGCGACTAAGTATTTGTCTGCATTATATTTTAAATAGGGATGTCCGATATTATCAGTCTACCATTAATATCGGCATTAATATTTAATATAGAAAACTATCTGTATTGTTTTCAGTCTTTTAATGACCCAACTTTTACATACCATACACATTAGACAAACTCTTCTGCTACTTCTATTCTCTCACAATGTCACGATATGACAGATCCGAGGTCAAGTTTGAGATATTTTAGTTTATTTGGCACAACTTGTGAAGTAGAAATTTGCCCTGGTAGTGACAAACCACTAAAACAAAAAGAATCTTCACCCATGGCTTCCTATTCTTATCTGAATTCTTCTTTATAAACATATCTGTATCGATTTATATTGGTATTGGAAATATCGTATACAATATCAGTATATCTGATATCGGTAAAAATGCCAATATCGAGCATCCCTGATTTTGAACTTTATGTAAGCTCTTTCTCTAAAGGCCATACGGTCAGATGGTAAACCAAGATAAAAGAAAAAATGCTGTCAAACTTCACTGATGACATAAAGTTTAGGCTTCCAGGACAGGAATACTAGGAAGCATGGTACTTCTTAATGAAAATACTTGACTTAACATTGGTAGTTCTTTTTCTTGAGGTTGCATTTAGGCATTTAGCCAGCAGCATGACCAAGTCTCAGAGACTAGACTACTGGTCACAGTTCCCAATGCACACACCCATCAGTCTAAAGACAGATTTCGGATATTAGAAAATATCAACTCAATGAAATATCGTGATATTTGATGTTATGATACTGAATCAATATTTAAAAGCAGTGTGTCGATTTTTATTGCGTTTACATGCAAACGTTTACTGTATTTTTTTGTGCGGTGTAAGTCATACTCCGACTGCCAGGTGGCAGAAGTTTTTACGGACTTCATTCTGATGGAACAATGAGATCTTGCAATAACTGGTTGTGTCTTGGAAGCATCTGGCCTGAGTTTTCCAATTAAATTCAGTTTTGAAAATTGCAGATATAGTCTGGCTTTTAGTATCGTAACATATTGTATTGTCTCCCCTGTATTGTGATATATATTGCATCACCAAATTCTTGCCAATATACACCCCTAGACAGATTTCTAAAGCAGAAGTAGTCCATTTTCCATAATTAATCATAAAAAAAGTAACGCTTTGGCAAAACAGTACAACAGTAAATGTATGATCGTCTTTGGGCTCAGGCTGGATACAACCAATGAGTTGCAATTCTTTACTCTTTACCAGGCCACAGATAACAGGACTTTTTCACAGCTGACATTTTGAATTCATAGAATAATACAAGCACAGGTGCATTCATGAGGGTTACATCCCACTTATGGGAAGTTCTGATTTGTACACGTTCTACAGAACAATCAGTTTCAGGAAACACAGAAGTAAAAGTCATCTTAAATAAACATGTGTGCTTGCTCTATTCAAGTTAAAATATCTGCTGGGAAACAGACATTTAAACTGTATTTTCATGCTCCTAAATCATATCAAAACTTCTTTAAAACAGAAAAAACTTCCTTTCACAAGAGGTAAACATTTTGAGCATTGGTTAAAACAATTCTCCTTTTTCACAGTTCCCTGTGTGTTATAAATGCAGTTCATAAACAACAAAAGAAAGCTAGCTACAAAAGCTAGTAAAGCATTGATTACATATCTTAGAAACTGAATCAAGTAGAATAAAAAAGATAAAAAAGCAGGATGAATGTAAGACCCTAAAAGTTGAGTTTAAATGCGTTTTGTTCTGATAGAGCTAAAGACCAGATGCAAGAGAAGAAAAGCGGCTGACGGTTCATGTGTTTAGTCTGTGTAACAGAATGCCATTCCCTTTAACATTTGTTTTTATTGCAAACTATTTCTGCCATTTGATCCAAGCTACTTCCTAGCAACTTCATACAACAATCAAAAAACGACTTAAAAGGGCAAAACTAGGTTCTCTGAAAAATGTAAATCATTCCTTTTAGTTTGCATTGCAAAGTCATCAAAGGTCCAAGGCACGCGCAGACTTTTCTCATTTTCAAGGAAACTCTGAACAGGACTTGAAGCACAAACATGTATTTTTGAACCACAGTGTCAGGAGACATTTCATAATGTGCCACCTAATGCAACACATTCCTGTCACATTCAATTACATTCACACATACAAATTAAAACATAGAGCACCCAAATCTGTCAACAGCTGCTGTATGTCAGCTAACATCTCACCGAAAAGGCACATCCATGGCATTTACTTGTATCACCTCTCTGCACACAAACACACCCTTCAGTGATGCCACCCTAGAACACACTATAAAACTGCAGGCACTACCAACTAAACCCCTCTCTAAAGCAAACAGGCCACAGTAGTGACCGATAGCTACAAAATGAAATAACCGTTCAATATAAAAAGTACAATTTTGGCAGGTTTTACAATTATCAGTCAATATAATTCCTCCAGTTCTTCACCCCCATCTTACCCTGTCCAGGCATGTGTGGAATGGAGTCCATCCTAGCTGTCAACTGGCTAAACTACTAGAGTACACGATACAAGCTGCCAGTTCCTCAGATATGTTGTCTCATATTTACACAAGCTAACATTTCAGATCTTGCCCTTTCCAACTTCCTCATTCCAAAACAGGAGAAAACAGGCGTCTAAATCAAGACGTAACATGCCAGAAAACTCTGTAAGCTTATCTGACACATTTAGTAAAGCGACTACACTTTATGCTAGACTCCATCTTAAATCCCCCTTCCCGACTCATTTTTAGTCTTAAATTCCTTATCCTTATTATAAGTGTGTGTTTAATAGGAATCATTTCAAGTAATATGATATCATAACAGGACAAGTTTTTGTTTTCATTAGCATGTATCAAATTACATTTTGCAGCAAAAGTCACTGAACATATTAAAGCCAGTCTGTTTAATGCTCATATAAAAAACATTCAGGAGGCAGACAAAGTAGTCGCTTCTGCTTCCTGATCGGCCACTTCTCCTTCCTCTAGTAAGTTATGCACCCCGTTTTAACAGATGACAAGTTTTGGTAAGAAAATCGAGAAATATTTATCAGTGTTACCTGTTCAAAGTTTTGTTACAATGCAATGAACACCTTTTTGGGGGGTTAAGGAAATTATCACAAGAGGATTTGACCAATAAGAAAAAAACTATGCATGATAACATCTTTAGACAGGACTGGTCATCACATGAGTTGGTAAAGCAATGTTATATTTCAGTTTCGCTCTGCTTCCTGACCCACTTCCTCAATCCTCAAAGCCAAAGGAAGGCAGGCAGTACATTCTGAGGGCCTCTTGTGCTGCAATCATGAATGTTTCTCATAAACTAAAACATGAAGTGTGTCTTTATCAAAACATTGATGATCACACCTAGTCTTTATTTAGGGGCATATATTTGTTTGGTAAACCTTAAAATGCAGGAAGAACTTAATATCAGATCATATCCTGTACCTGGACCTGTTCAGATCACATCTAGACCAAACATTTATCTTCTCCTGCTGGGAATAAATGGTTAACAACTCCATTGTAAGGAATCCATTAGAGATATTCCTCTTATCTGCCCTCAGTGAGCATAACTAAAAGATTGTGTGTGGTTTATACCAACGATCCTCCACGTGTTGTATCTAAAATAATCAGGGCCCGTGAATGATGCTGTGGAGACAGCACCGTGAAATCAGCTGCTATAACCCCTTTCACCTTTCTCTTGCACACCACTGTGTGTGTTAAGGTTGGTTTATGCTTGACGCGTCCGCGAGGTCCGCAAGGCTCCGTGCGGCAAAATTACGTCATTTTAGCAACCACGCCCCTCCGCGTGTCCTCCGCACGGCCCAAAGTTTCCGCACCGCGCACCTAGGAAATTTTGTAACTACGCGGACGGTCCAGCGCGGAAAAACATGGTGGACTGCAAGAGCTCGTAGTGGCGGACGTTCGTAAATACAAACATCTCTATGATTCGGCCCATAAAGATCACCGTGATCAAGATAATGTTAATAATTTGTGGAGTAAAATTGCTGTCACGCTCGGAAAAGACGAGGAAGCAGTAAAAAAGTGTAAAACATCAGATTTCTACTTCTACTATGGTGTAGTGTTTTAATGCATGCCGTAGAGCCCCATGCCACCCCGCACTCTGGGAGAATATTGGCTCACAGCGGAGACAAGCCGCAGAAGGTAGGAAGGAACTATAAACGCTGCAAAGTCCGACGCGCGTTCCATCCGTGCGTCTCATTTCCACGCGGAATGTACATGCGTCAAGCATAAACCAAGCTTTAGGGTCAGAGCTGAACCACGCATCAGGAACAATATTATTCACTTCTTTCTATAGGTGCGTGCATATGGAAGTTAAGCATGGGAAAATTCTACATAAGAGGAAGCTATTGTTCAGTTTGAAGGGAATGCCAGGGGCCAGGGCGCGGTTTCTGCTGACTGCACCTCCGTCTATGTGGATCTATCTGAGATAAGTTTTCCTGCCGCACTACGGTTAGCTACCCCACCCCGCTCAATAACGTACAGGAGCCAGTTTCATTTAACGAAGTTATGTATAAAGAGGACCAAAAACATCGGCCTTGAAACTAATTTATTTGGATATCGATCAGAAACTTCTTCCGACTGTCAACTGCCTGTCGACGAAAGCTAATGCTAGCTAAGAAACAATTACAGAGTATCCCGATTCATTTTAGCTAGCGCGTGCACTTTCCTGTCTGGACTGCTGCGGCTAGAGGGATAAACGAAGAGCACTCCAAACGTCAAAACCCACACCAAAACACCTCAAATGGTCATTATCATTCGTGACATACCTTCTAAGAAGAAAATAAAGGTATTCCTGAAAGATGATAATAGAACAGAGTATCCCAATTTATTCCTCCCTCTACTGGAGCCTCTTGCTGCTGCGCGGACACACAAGCAGTTCTGTCTGCTCTTTCCTCTCTGTGCTCCAAGCCCCGCCTCCGTGACTATGTTAAAATGCGATTGGATAACTTGGATCAGCTCTCTTTGACAGACGGGCTTTAAACCAATCACGGCGACGGACTGAATAAAGGAATCAGAGTTCACGCTTCCTTTCTTCAGACTCGTTACAGTGAATTACCTTTAATTGTGTCGCTACGGCTGTAAATTCTTCCTGTTATTTCCAACTAAGGAGCAATTAATGTTTGGGTGTTACTCTGTAATTATATTAGTTGGAAAATCACCATTTGTTAGTTAATTGATTCAATAACAAGATTTACGTGCAAAAGTTTTAAGCACATCTTATGTATTCATAATTTGCTTTCAAAATGCCAAACTTTCTAATAATGAAACAGCATCTGGAAGATCCCTCTGATTATCATCTACTGGAAGGTTTTGATCTAACAGCTCTTTGTGAATTATCTTTATGACGTATGAATATATCTCAAACTAATTATTGTGATGTTTTTCATAGATTTAACTAAAGAAACAGGAAGAAATTGTGTATTTGTGACATGCTGCTATTTCTATTCTCTTTGTATAGAATAGCATGTATAGAATAGCATGTCTTATGAGTCAACACAATGCAGGTTCATCACTTGAGTTTAGCAGCTTTTTCATAGTTGAATCATTCAGAGTTAGGTTGCTAAAACACACAAAAATCCTAAAACAATCTTGATGGAAATTTAAAACCTCAAGACTACTCAAAAACCACAGAAAGTATGGCTCCTTGGCAAAGTATTTTAAAAAATAGCTGGAAACATTTGCACAGTGATCTTAATCTCTTCAGAAAGGAAACTTTAAAGGCATTAATCAATTAATTTGACTGAATTTTGTTCAATTGGATGTGCTAGAAAGATTCATCAATTTGTGATGTGCCAATAATAATAATTAGGTCTGCAAAATCGTATGTAGCATTAATCAGATATGAAATATCCATGTGGAGTTCTAAAAAAGTCTGCTTAAAATAATATCTGTAATATCAAATGTGGTTTTTTTGGTCAATGTGAGGTTGTAGAATAAACACATTTTTAATGAAATGTGTGTTTTAATTCTTTTAAAGAGGAGTATTCTCCATGTGCACCACAAGGTGATGACATTTTGCAAATTCACAGTAAAACTGAGGTCTTGCAGCAGGAAACAGCTGCAGTTCATCATCCAGTTTGTTTTTTTCAACTTCATTCATTCTTCTTGCGTGTGTTTTCAGCCCTACAAGCCAACATTTCACATCCCACGCTCAAGTAAAGCAGACTTCTGTGACTGAAAAGTCAAATGTGTGACGTTTTCTATTAAATTTGAACAATTTTCCACGTTAGACAGTTTAAAACATAAAAGCTGCAATAAGCCGTGGCATGACCCTTCCTGGATGTTTAGCAGAAATAAAGTAACCTTACCTCTTCTCATTGATGGCTTCCTCTCAAATGCCTTGTCAGCTGGTTTTTGAGGTGAATCAAATGCAGCCTTCATCTGTGCCACATTCACAGACTGGTTCTGCTCCTCTGACTTCATCTCTGCTGCTTTGGGCCTGTCCTGGTGCTGCAGCTTTTCATGAAGCTGAATTGTCTCCTTTATGAGCTCTGAAACGGGCCGGGGTTTGGGAGTGCTCTGGGATTTGTCTCTTAACAGGACACCATCATCTTTCTCTTCGCAAGGTTTCACCTCAGCTTGATCTGGTGTATTTTCTCTATTAGGTGTCAGAATGTGAAGATCCTGCTTCATGCTGGCTGAGACCTGGTTCATTTCCTCTGTGACTAAAACTGCTCTAGCATCCCCAGCTGGTGCAACGGTGTCATCACAGCCCTCTTTTACCACCTGGCTGCTTCCTGACTGGGGATCTGCCTTGTCCACGCCAGGTGTTTTAATTGCTATGTTGCTTGTTTTCAGTGGATGTGTTCCCACAGAGTCCGTCTTCCCAACAGCACAGATCTGGGATGAGTCTAGAACTTGCTCATTGCTTTTTGCAGACGGCTGCTCAGCATGAAGCTCTGAGTAAAGAGCAGATTCCTCAAAGATCACACCAGGCTCCTCACATGATTCTCCCTCATGTGAAACGGCTGTTTGGAAGTTGTGGGATGGATCTAGACTTGGCTTTGCAGATGGACCTGTTGATCTGATGTTCTCACCTCCTGAGCGATGTGATGTGAGTGAGCTCTCACGCACATCACCAGGTCCTGCAGGCTGATGTAGTAAATCTGTGGCTGGATCTTCAGCCGTGTCCGTCTCTCTTATTCCCAGCTCCATACTTTGGGAATCCTTTAATGTACAGCTTGGTTTTGTTTTGCAGGAAAGCATCCTTGCATCACTTTCAGACTGATCATTATGGTCACTTAAGATTGCTGATGAGCTGTCGAGCATCTTCTCAGCATTCCCAGGAACGTCTTTTATTTTAGACAAAGAAGGGGTCGCCTCTGTTTTGTTTCTCCTCAGTAGTTTCTCCAAAATGGAGCTCGGCTCAGTGAGCCCGGCTGTGTTTGACGTTGAACCTGAGGGCATGGAGTTGTTTGTTTCAGCCAAGTTCATTTGTGGATGCTCCTGATCTTCTCCATCATTTATTTCTGGTTTTACAGAAGAGTTTTCATCCAAAACAGCCGTCACATCACCTCTTAGACTTTCTTCTTTTGTGTTATGCTCCGTTTTCTCTTTTGGAGCTCCACGTTGAATGGCATCACTCACATCTAATAAAGACTCCTTCTGTAGATTGTTTTTTAAAGGATGTGGGGGCTGAGCTGGAGGCGGTTCCTTCCTTCCACTCATGAAGTTTGCTGTTCCTTCACTCAGCTCTATATCCTCATTCCCAGCTTCATTCAGAGCTGGAACGGGCAGCAGCTGACTTCCTGTTTGAGTTCCATTTCTCCTCAGCATCACAGAGTTCTGGTCAGAGTTGTTAAAAGTGCTCTCCTCCTCTGAGTTTTCATCTTTTTGTGGGAAAGCGTCTTCAGCACGATGCTCCATCCTGATCCTTGTAGATGCTTGAAGAACACCTTTCCTTTTGTCTGTGCTGAGTTGGTGAAATGGCTCGTTTGTTCTTTCAAACCTCTCAGCTCCTGAGCCGGTCTTGCAGTTCTGGCCCGTCTCATGTGAAACTAATGGAGCGCTACGGTTTTCTCCCACTGGTTCACCTCCGCCCTCCTTTTCTGCAGCCCCTCCCTGTCTCACCTCCCTTGCAGCAAAATGACTCTCACACAATTGTTTGTGTCTCTCACTGGAGGTTGTAGTTAGTTCACCGCTGGGGCGCTCGTTCAGATGCCGATCGCCTCCATCACCTGACTTTCCCCCAGCCTCCTCTTCACATGAGCTCTCTCCCTCCATGAAGTCAACTGCATGACTGTCCATGCTTCCAAAGTCACGGCCTAGCCCCGACTCCTCCAGTTCTCCAGCGTGGATTTCTTCTCCCTCTTCCATTTTCTCCTGGTTCTGTCCCATGCTGCTCTGCAGAGAAGGACACGAGGTTAAAGTTATGAATCCGGACCTCCAGATCCTCCTCAATCATGTCTGAAAGCATGGAGCCAAGCTCTGAAATATTTCCTGCAATCCGTCTCCACAACGGTGCTCCTCTTGTTAAAATGCTACCTGTTACAACTAGGAGGATAAATAAGTGGACACTTGGGATTAACCTCACATATGATGGTGTCAGAATGGAGAAAACAGATGACGTAGATGCAAATAGAGGGTTTTTTCATGGAAAGTGTTAAATCGACATTCTTGTGACTTCAGCAGCTACAGTACACTCTGTTCATTCATGCATTTTAAATGTCCACACTTGCTCAATATTCAGTCATATTACAGTCACAAGACTCAAAAGCAACCCTCCTTAAATTCCAATCATTTATTTTGAACTGATGGTCAAATCAGCGGGATAGTTCTGGTATTTTTTCCCTCATCGTCTGATTATTATGTCCTCCAATGATGCAGATTCATAAAATCTTGTTTGCAGCTTTCAGCATTTTGAATATCAGGTTGTTTTTTTTATAATTCTTTTGATAAAGCTGCACGTGACCAGTTTTTTGACTTTTAAATAGAAGTAAATCAAAAAGCTCCATGCTGAGGTGAAACACCCTGAGGTATTGTCGTTAAACTCGGGCTGTGGTGCTGATGAAGATTAAAGCCTCAGCAGCAGGACGAAGCGAGATGAGGTAAGGAAAGGCTGGAGGATGGGGTTGTAGACAGACTTTTCCATGACATATTCTAATTGCTAAATGAGTTTTCCCTCACAAAACTGCAGCAGTAAGCAGAGTAAACAGTGAGGCACAATGAACAGTGTCTGTTTCCCCGTCCTCATGCCTCATCTGTGTGACAACATATGACTGCTCTTGTCTTATCGGACAACCCTGCACACATGGCGAGGGAAGGTGATTTAAACGATTGTAGGAAAACAATAAAGAAATGAAGGAAAAACACAAGAATAAATTTATATTTAGACATTTTCTTCCTGTTTGTCAGGCTAAAGCTAGAGTCAGGATTTGATTTCCCTTAAGGCAACTCTTCCTCGCCAACAACCGCTTCATTATTCTGCCTGGATCTCTCTGGACGGATCATTTGATCACCATGTGCTCTGCTGCCTCAACATACTCAGACACGGGAATTCAAACCAGTCCACCACAAATTTCTCACAAGCAAAAGTATCGTCTTCAATTCCACTTTTCTGATCAGCTGTGATGGAAAAACAACAGATAAACTGCAGAGGCCTGACTAACGACAGCTCGCCCGTCCTGCAGTATGGTGCATTTAAAACCAATGCCCTGTCGTCTAACTGACACTTACCAGTGAGGCTTGTCGATCGCTCGCTCAGGACTGACTGAGTGCTCTTTGTTGGTTGTTTGGTGATGATCAGTCCTCCCTCAAATGCATCAGGAGCCTTATATTACATCCATGTGATGTCACAGCACATTTGACTAACACAATCAGGGAAACTTGGACTTAGAGAAGTTTTGCTACATCTTTTATTTGATGCTTTTTTATTTTGTGGTTAATTCTAAAACTTCTTTTATATTTTATCTTGATAAATTCATTTCTGAAACGTTTTAAAAATACTTGTTTTCACCATCTTCATCATGTCTGTTCTGGTTTTGTTGTTGACTTTTCCACCTTTCCTGGAATATTGTATTTTTTTCTCCATGCATTACTTCGATGCATCATCTGGTGAGTGTGGAAGGCATGCACGACGAAGATTGCAGATCTTTATTAACTAAATGAATGATGCTGAAATGCAAACAGAGAAACATACTAAGCGGGCAGGCAGACAGGAATCCACCATCCATCTGTGGGATCTAGTAAACTTCACTGATAACCAGAGACTGAGGGGTAAACACCTACCAAGGCGCAGCTGTGAGCAAATCAGGACTCAGGTGTGAAACAGGAAGTCAGTAGAACACATGAGCTTGTATTTTCTAAATAATAAAAAGTGCAAACTAAAGATTTAATAATGGAAAATGCTGTTTTGAGCTGCTGTGTGTCAGAATGCTCTCATTTACAGAAGAATCAGATTAAAAAACACTATTATTGCTTGTTTTTTACAAACAGGAAATAGTTTTCTGACCTGAATCCATCTGTAGCTGTGCAAACTTTACACGCACTGGAAAATTAGGCACACACTAAAAAAAGTAAACACACTTCGAGCTCTGGGTAGCCATAGTTACGACACCATTAGGGATCCATAGGAACACTACAGCGCTCAGCATTCACCGCCATTATTTTCCTGCTGGGTCAGGAAAGCAAATCAACAACCTTCAGGTTTTAGGAAATCTATTTATATCTTTATTTATTTATTTTGATTGTGTTTGAACCTCAGAGTCCCTGCATTCTTTGGTGAGTGGCTGCAGCTTACCAAGGTATGACCAGGCTTGTGGGACACAATCTAAAAACCAGCTTGAGCCATTTCTTTTGTTTCCCTCTGTTTCTATAGTAACAACCAAAACAGGATACGTCCTTGGATAATGAAACAAAAGTGGGGGTACGGCAGCCAAGAATTCACCGACAGAGGAGGGAGAAGAGGTGCTGGTCCACACCCACTGGCTGCAGGAAGACGGCTACTGTGTGAACAGAGAAGCTGCTGGATTATTGATTTTTAATCTCACATTTGGCATAAGCATGTGGTTTAATCTAGAAGTTAAATACAAAAACAACATAAAATAGCATCACTCTAAATTTAATTCCTCGCTACATCCAGTCACACAGGCACTCGTACAGGTCATAAACATCAGCATCTAACTTCAGTAATTCACTGATGTCAGGCAAACAGCAACAGGAAGCCAAATGTTATATAACCTGGCTGTTAGAAAATGGTACTCCTGCCAAAGCAAATAGAAGAGGGCATGATGTAATGTCAGAACTCACACATCATTACAGTTCACTAGGTTCATATATATATATTAGCTTTGCCAGAAGAATCAGAAGTTTGTTTTTTTCTTAGAACAAGCTGCTCATGTCCAGTGAGGGGACATATTATGCTAAACTCACCATTTACATTCTTTTGTGCTGCCATGTGGGTCTCAACTTCCTCTTTAAAAACCTGTCTATCCATTTTCTGTCAATTTTTGGTTTTGCGAATTTTATACCTACAAGCCGCTTCAAAAAGTCTGTTTGTGACATCACAAACAGGGAAAGTAGAATAGAACCTCTCATGCAAGAGAGAGCTGCTGCTGGAGGAACAGCGGCTCTACTCCGAGCCCCTCCCAGATATTGGAGCGTCTCAGCTCATAGCAGCCTGAGTGGGGGATGGGTGGGCGTGGCCAGCTCCAGCTTGTTTTCTTAAAGTGACAGAGCCCTGAAATGGCTCATTCTGGAGGGTATTGAAAATGTCAAGAATAAAACTGCTGATATCACTGTATGTAAGAAGGATTTAGTGCAAAGAACTTCATAAACATGTTTTATACACCATAAAACTATAACAACTCAAGTCCTCTTTAAAATGTAAACACATCCTAACATTTAGGGTATGTAGCTTTCACTGACTTAAATCTAAAAATAAAAAACAAACACAAGAAGCATGTTAAATTATGTAAAAGAAATGTTTATTTCCAAATTTAACACGTACAGTACATCTTTTTTTGAACCAACATAAAAAGTGCAATATGCATTCAAACTACAGCATTGTACAGTACAAAAATTACTGCATACTTAAATATAAAAAAGAAAATGGTTACAAAACTGTGAAGTAACCTATCGTGAGCACCGTCACAGCGGAGTGACAAAAGCTCTGAAACTCATGATGATATGAGCGTAAAAGAGTCGTTCTTTACTCCAGAAGGTGCTAAAAGAGGTGACAGCATTTTCATAAGTACGATTGAAATAATGATTCACATATTTTTTACAGCTTCAGTGTTGTTTTCAATTAGCTAAGATGTCAAAATAAACTTTGGTCTTTTACATAAAAAAAGCACAAATGTGTTTGAATTATTGGCAGCACTTAAATGCTTAGATGTGATGTTTACATCGTCTCAAACGTTTTAATGTCAGAAATGTTCAGCTTGGGAAAACCCAACTCTCACACTAGATGCTATTATGATTTCTAGCTAAGGCAGCGGGACTCCTCGTCCCTCTGCTCTCCCGAGGATATCGTACAACGAAGGGAATGATGAGGCTCATAACATTACTTATAATGTTATTTTGGATGATAGCTTGCTCGTACCAGTATTCACTCGATAAAAATAAAGAAAAAGCAGTGCAAAGGAACAACAAACTCGTTTCTGTTTTGTTTGTTGAAAACAGTGAGCGTGCTGCTGGCGAAGGTTACAACCATCCCGCTCCCTCTCCCATAAGACGTGTGTAGCTAATGCACTAACCCACTCCGCCATTAAAAACCGATTTCCTCAGCTCTGACTCGACACAACTAAAGAGACTGAACTCCGGCCTGGCTGTTTGTGTGTCCGAGAGCTCATTTAGATGCAACATGAGGTAAACTTTACGTTTGAAAACTATAAAACCAAAAGCTGCGATAAAACAACTACTTTTATCTAAGATTTTGTTTCTGTCAAAGTCTTTGAGGGATTCAAGTTCATCCATGTAGGCTACAACGTCGTACCTGACAGGTAAGGGGAACCAGGTGCCATTGGATCGCAGGTTAAAGGATACAAAGCGCCTTCTAATCGTGCCTCTGGTCTCTTGGTAAGGCACTTGTTTGTCCATGATTCAAAGTTAAAGATGAACTGATGGCTTAACACATTTGTCACAAACAACAACACGACTTTGATCACTCTGAACAGCAGTTTGAGAAGCACTGTGGCAAAGGAAAGGGGTTGGCGTTGTTTTTGTGTTTTTGCTTGAACTCTCTTGTATCTAGGATCTGTGCAGATGCCCTCCCCCTCACAGAGCGCCAGATGAAAAGGTGAGAGGAGTGTGTGATCATACCAGCTCCTCTTTATTTGTCAGCTTCTGGGCTCACCTGGAAGCGCTCTCTCTGGAGTGTGCGGGACCTTGCAGGGTCGAGACAGAGCTGAGGTGGTGGGGGAGTCCCACTCCTCTGGGTCTGTCTCCGGGGACAGAGAGAGGAGCAGCAGTGTCCCTGCATCCGAGGAGCAGGCCGAACACAGATCCTCAGAGGAGAAGTCGAGGCTGCCCAACTTGGCCAGCGAGTTGGACCGCTTCAGCTTTGAGGACACGGTGAGGCCCGCCAGCCGCATGCGGGTCTCGATTTCCTGCGCTCTCTGACGCACGAGGCCGGGTTTCCCCCTGACGCTGCGCAGGCTGTCGCTACTGGAGCTGCGTGTGAGGGTGGAGCCATGAGGTGAGGAGGTGGGTGTGAGCAGCCCCGACCCCACCACACCCAGCAAGGCTTCATTGGTCAGTGGCACCACTAGAGGCTCTAGTCGTACTTGGCATGGTGTTGAGGATTTTGTAAAATCACCTGAAAAGCTGGAGAACTCTTCCTCGTCGTTAGAGAAACTCTTCTTGGACATTAGGTGTGCATGAGAAGGCTTCAGAGAGAGCAGGCTCTGCTGAGATAAACCTGAAAGTCTCTCCAGCCTCTCTGCCCGACGCCGGACCAGGCCGGGGTAACAGTCCAGTGTGGGGCTCGCCTCCTCCACATCTGCTCTCATCAGCTCAGGAAGAACCTCTGAGGAAGCTGCCGAGTGGACGTCGTCATGCTCTGATTTTACTTTGGAGACCTCACTGCTGTCCTCGAGCTGCACTGGCTGAAGCGACTCTCCTGGCTGTTTCTGATGGGCAGCGATGGATTGGCAAGCAGCACAGTTGGCACAGACACACACGAGACCCGGGGGAGACGAGAGGTCTTCAGTAGAGGTGTCAGACTGTAGGATCTGTTGACCTGCAGGAGGAGAGCAGGATTTAAGGCAAACCTCATGATCTGGAGTTAAAGATTCCTCCTGCTGACGGGCCGTAGTCTGACTGCACACAGACGACAACGAAGCGTCACTCGGAGGAAGAATGAAGGAAACTTTATCCTGTTAAAAAAAACAAATAGCAGATTAAATTACTCAAATAGCCACAAACGTCATTTTAACTTCGTGTTTTGGGTTTAATGTTTCTCAAACTTACATTGTGGTTTTTTAGATGGTTGTTGTTGTTGGAATTTTCATTGAGGGTTGCCAGATCCATTCCAATCCCTTCTGAATCCCCCTCTACCTCCACATCATGTGCTTCCCCTCCACCTCCTCCATCATCTGGCTGCATCAGAACCTCCATCTCTGCTTCCTCCTTCTGTACATCCTCCTCATCCTCCTCCTCCACCGTGCTGAACTCCAGCCTGAGTCGCAGCTCCTCCAGAGGTTCAGGGCCACGACTGCAGGTCTGAGCAGCAGTCCCTTCCCCTGTAGAAGCAAAGTGGGAGAGCGGAAGGCCTTCCCGCCTATCAAAAGCCTCATCATCCAACAGGGCGTCTCGCTCCACGTCCTCAATCTCAATAAAAACCTTTTCCATGCCGAGAAGCGGGGGACCGCGGACCGGTGTGGATGGCTCACTGTCCAGCGCGGAGTCAGAGAGCCGGCGGAAATAGTAGTTGTTGTACGCAGGGTCGATGTCCAGAGCAACGGTCCTGCACGAGGACGCGGCACCTTTCTCAGACAGCGTCTCTTCACAGCAGGGAGACATTCCTGGCTCCAGAGTCAGACGCTCTCCTTCTTCTTCTCCACAACACTGAGCCGACCCCTGCTGGCCCTCCGCCATCTCACAGTCTGAGTCTGGATGCCACAGCTTGTTGTGCCGCTGTTTGCTGGAAATAGAAAAATAATTTATGTAAAAAAAGACTAAAATAATACAATAATATTAAAAAAAACTACCAGTAATAACACTTATAACACAGGAGTCAGACGAAGGACTGTACCTGGCGTCTAAAATGCCCTCGTACTCTGCCAGCTGTCTCATGAAGCCCGGGTTGGGTCGAGTGATGTTCCTCTTCTGCTTCACAAAGTTATACGCTTTCTCCAGCGACCAGCCGTACTCCTTCATGGCATAAGCGATGACGGTGGAGGCAGACCGACTGACGCCCATCTTGCAGTGAACCAGACACTTGGAGTCGTTCTTTCTGTGGGTGATAATTATTCAACATTCATGCAACATCGTGTAAACTGCAGCATCTCAAGCTAATTTGTGCAATGCTGTCTGTTTGCTTTCTGACTCACTTTGCTTTGACGATAAAGTTGTACGTGTCGTTCCAGTGTGCCAAAAGATCAGTGGCCTCTTCATCGTAAACACGAACGTTATGATAACAGAACGTCCCCGGGAAGAAGTTGTCTATCTCCCTGGTAACATTTAGGATGTGGCCCACCCTGGAGGAAAACATAATAATAATGTGAGCTCTTATAAAAACATTCTTTAATGCTCAAATCATAGTGAAAATATGTGCTTCGTGCTGCAATAATCTAAAGTAAATCACCCCGTTTCCTGCAGCTCCTCCAAATTAGATGCATTCCATTCAGATCCCTGAAAACCCAAAAGTCAAAACAATCATTCCAGCGCCGATTACTCTACCTGTCTTTAGGTGAATCTTATTTATCAGAACATATAAAGGTAGGGTTTGTTTTCTCACCAGGTAAACGTGATCAAAAATAAGTGTGGCTTTATCCATCTGGCCGAGAATCAGCAGCATCTCGTTGTCGATGAACTCTTTGTACTCCTTCAAGTTGCAGCTCATGTGCTGCTCCAACTCGGTTCGGATCTTGAAAAAAAATAAAAATAAATGAACTTGAACAATTTTCCCAAGAAAGGAGTAAAAATGATAAGAATAAAATGTAAAAGGCAGTAGTTCGTAACTGTTCCTTTCGTGTTTTCTCGTTTTTACCTGTTTGCAGGTGACGTTCTCGAGGTCCTGGGACGTCATGATGCTTCTGAGTTTGGCTTTTATAAGGCACTCTGTCCTTTCTCTCTCTGAAGGCCTGCCAATAATGTACTTTCATTAAAATTTCATCACTACTTAATCAGTTACTCATCAAAACGTAAAGCTGCTTCATCCACAGGGACAGATCTGAGGTGGTTCGTTTCAGTCTTCATTAAAAAAGGATGAATGGTATTTATTTACTTGTCGACAAACATGGTGGGCGAGTCGGGCCGTGTGGTCTCCAAGTCCTTCATGGCGTTCCACTCGTTGATGCAGCTCTGGTCTGAAGCGATGCAGCTCTCGTAGTAGCCCATCCAGGTGAGCGCCATGCCTCCGGGGAAGTAGTTAAACCTCCGTGACACCTCGCAGGCTTTGTGCAGCACCTGCAGGGCCGACCTGGATTGTTGAAAAATAAAGATGAAACATTTATTTTAGTAACAAAATCAGACAAATGTGGTATTTATTCAAGCTGGAGCTTGCATGTGCAGCCTCATGTCAGCAGGTGGCGCAATGAGTCAGCAAAGCTTCAGTCTGAATGACTGCAGCACACCTGCTGAGCTTTCACTAAAGAGCTTCAGAAGGCCTCTGTGACTCACCACATCGCCTGCACCGACACGGGTTTGAAGACATGAGTGCGACCTGCTGTGTTCACAGTAAAACCCCTGAGGAGCAGACAAAACAGATGGGTCAGTCCCTGAGGTGCAGCTTTGTGTGAATCCAGCTCAAATGAAGTGTCAGAGAGCCGACGCAGCGTTGTGTGAAAATCTGACAAACAGAGCTGCAGCTGTGATCCCCGTCCTCAAAAAACCGAAGGAAGCTCACCCGTCTCCATCCAGATGGATCTTTGCGTCGCTCCACAGAGGTAGCACCATGCCGATTGAACAGCTTTTGCTGGCAGAGGAGAATAAAAGACAAAAAGTTTTTAACAAAGAAAGATGAATGAGAAGTTTTATGCTGCCTATTCTGATTATTCAGGAAGAAACGTGTTGATTTTAGTGTTTTGTTACACAAAAACAAAGGATGAGGCCAACGTAGAGTGTCTTTGTACCAGTCTTTGTTGGTGAAGTCGATTCCTAAAAGGATGTTTTCCTCCGTGTCCTGTCGCCCGCTGGTATACACCACCACCATGTACCGCACTCGATCCGACCACCCGCTTTCCAAACGCACCGCCTGCACAGGAGACAGATTACGTCAGGGTTTCCTGCTGTAGGAATCACTTAGGAGGGTTTGGAAGTTTCCTCAAAGTGAGAAACGTGGTGAAAGTCACCATCTATCTGAGCTGCTGCCCTCTGGGAGGAGCTACAAGTCCAGGACAAACAGATCCCAGAGCAGCTTCATTCCTAGAGACATAACTACGCTGAGTGCAAACACTCTAACCCCCACTGACAGAATAATCTTTACTATTATCATTTATTTATTAGCAGGTCGTCTTCTCAACAGCTTCATGATAAAAACCCAGCACACACCTTAGGTGTCAACAGGATCCTGCCTTCATGAATGTATTATTAATGTTTTGTTGCACTCAAAGCTGAGTTTTTCATCCTGTTTTACTAAAAATGAGTCAAATCTGATTCTGTGTGTTTAAATGTGTTCATCTTATTCTATTGAGGTATTTAAACGCTCTTTTACCAGTTTGATTCTGTCTTCTGAGCGGAGAATGTTGATCATCACCTGCAGGTGTTGAGGTAGGTCACCTGTGGAGGACAATGACACGTTGTTGGGAGCCAAGTCGCGACAAATCATCTCCACCAAACATTCATGAGAACTAAACGTTTAACATCTTCTCCCTCTAACCAAACTAAACGTCTGTACCTAAAAACACTGAGACTTAGGGTGTTGAGGGAACTGAAGTGTGCACAGGCTGAAGTGACGCTAACACCCTCTTTGCACGAGGAAATCTGTCAACCGCTTAACCACAATTCATGAACTTGTCTGTTCATTTTACATCCCTCACCGCTTCTTGTGCAAAGACGTGTCAGTGGAGCGGAATAATAAAACAGGGTGTGGAAATGGACCCACAGCAAGGCAAAGCAGCAGCTGACAGCGAGCCAACTATTCTGAAATATGTCACAACGGGGCACCAGGACCCTGAATGTTCCTGAACAGCTGCTGGGATGAGACAGGAACTCTCTCCAGACAGCTGCCTCCTACTTTAGAAACTTGATGTGAACTAAAATAATAGAAAGTAATCCTAAGGTGTCTGAGAACTTTCATTTATATCAAAAGATTATTGTGTTTTTATGGATTTTGAGTCAATGTTCATCCCCGTCTCCAGCTCAGATGAAGCTACAGTTGGTTTTCACATATTTCCCTAACTGCTAACGTTTTTAGAAAAGAAAATCACAACCATGGAATTAGTTTAGCAATTTATAAAAAGAAAAAATGCCAGATAACTCAACGCTGCTCAGGCCAGCTTCATAAGACGTTCTGGTAACACTTTACTATAAGGGTCCCTTTAATAACGTTACTTAGTGCATTATTAAGCATTAATAAGCAAAGGGTCTCTTTAATAATGTTACCGTTATTTAGTGCATTATTACCGTTATTAAAGGGGGGGTCTGCTTAGTAATGAGACCACTAACTGGTTAATTCTGAGATCACGACAGAAGAAAAGACAGCAGCTGTGTTTTAGATGGTGTGAAAGACCTCTAACCCAGAGACGGAGTCACCATGGTGAGTGTGTCTCGCTCCTTTTGTCAACTCCACCTACCGGTTACTCGTATATTACAGCGTTCGGACCGGTTCGGACGCGTTGAGTCGCGTTAATTTCGGGGGACGATGCTTCAAATCAACGCAAGTGACGCGCCATTAAACAGCAAGTATATTCCGGGCCTTAGACCTGCGTCCTATGTAGTTCTGACCCAATTTTATGATTATATGTTATGAAGCTGCCAATATCTTTCACTGACTGGACATAATTTTATTCATTTTCAACAACATTTCGATGGATATTTCCAGAGATTAATGGTACAAACTACACATTTTCACTTTAAGCAGTTATTAATAGTTTATTAATGCTTAATAATGCACTAAATAACATTGATAAAGAGACCCTTATTGTAAAGTGTTACCAACGGCCCTCTAGTGTATCTTTCTAATAGCAAATATGAAGTCACTGATTACAGGAGGAGACCAGTTTTTAAAATCAAGAATACCTTTAACACTAACTTTCTATAAATCGGCCTCCCAGTCTCCTGAGAAATGTCACAGCTATTCCCGCTGAAAAACGCTCCTGACGACAAAGTACGTCTGGCAAATATGTGAGGTACCTGACAAAGTGGCCAGTAAAGATGGACAAAGCCGCCAGCCGCAGACACGAGCTGCCAAATGACTTGGCAGCAGTTTGTCTGCTGGCTGACGGTGAATTCTCATCATGCAACAGGACTCTAAGTCCAGCCTTGAATCTTTAAAGCAACTACTGTGGCTTTGAATAGCAACGCTGAAAAAAGGGGGAGTTTGATTAATGTTACTGGGAAGTTCAGCCTTTTGTCATGTGACCTCAGGCTCCAGTCAATACAACACAGAGGCCACGAAAGCCACTGCAAATCAATTTCCTTTGTGTTAAAGTGCCTTAAATCAACAGGTCCAAAGTTTGATAGAGTAAAACCAGCAGAATAGCATAAATAATTCTACTTTTATACAGTAAACCTATAAAAACACTGTTCTGGTTAAGTGTGCTGCTTCACCCTGTGGTAACGGGAACACAATGAGGAGAGGAGAGGCCTTCCTTTAATCATCAACAGAAGTTTGCCACCATACGCTGGATTTAAGCACTAATCAGCCTAATCTACAGGTCTGGAACACGCTTATCGACGACACATCCTCCATCCCGCTCACCCAGCTACAAACATCTGCTGCTGTGTTAAGGAGAGCAGCACCTGAACTCCTTACGACACAACAGAGGACGGTGGGATTCTAAATGAAGCTCCAATGGAAGACGAGGGATTCTCACCTGCATGTTTGTGAGGAGGATGTGCTTTCGGGCCCTGCTGACTGCTTCCCTGCTGCAAGAAGAGAGCAGCACCCTTCACCATAAAGAAGCTCTCGCTCAGGCTGCAAACAGCACACAAACAGGAGAGACGGGTTACAAAGTTTTCAAACATTGACTTCAGAGTAACAGATCAGCACTTTTTGTTTAGAGAGCTAAAAGGCTAAGCAGTGAGATATTAGCTAAAAATAATAGAATTTTAAACACTAACAGAAGGGTTCAGGCCCGTCGGAAGAAGCCAGAGAGATAATCGTAAATCTTGGTTGCCTGTTCCTGTTGCATTAACTCCACAGCTTAGAGGAGAAGCCAAGCTGCCACGTTACAGAGGCAGACCTCCTCCTGCAGCCGCCAGGATTTGAGCTTTGAACTGAAACGCTTATCTATCGTCTTTCTGCTGCATCGGCTCCACTCAGATTCCACTTGTCAGGCCTTTGCGACCTCCCGTTAACACAACACAGACCTCAATCACCTTCCATTGTGACCCTGAAAGCAGTAATAACCGCTGTACGTCAATTTGTAAAAGTCCTGACTTTTATTAGCTTAGGTGTTGAAACTATAAACAGATGACATGTTTAGGGAACGGCTGTAAAAAGGTGACGTGTTTCCTCCAGGCTGGCTTTAATCATTCCATCTGAGTGGAGAATGATGTGGACACATCTGTAAATCTACCTGACAGCGGGGTGGGACGCATGCACCAGGTATTCTGTGTGTGCAGAACCCGGGTCGTCATTAGCAAGAAGCAGAAGTGATGAGCGACAGGATCAAAACAAAGACAAAAAAACACGATTACACGTCAACAGATGTGATTACTGACATCAGAGAGAGAAACGGACTAAAACCAGAAGAAAAGTTCTCATCAACTTCCTCTGTGCAGTTGGACTTTCACAGCCCACATCCAGATGAAAGCCTGGACCAAACTGAACATTTTGTGGGAACAATGGGTTTCATTCTGTACACCTCACAATAAATTCTGACCTCCCCCAGCTCTGCAGAGAGAGAGAGAGAGAGAGAAAAGCACGGAACGGGGGTGGACGCTTTTCAACAAAAGCGTTTTTACCACTTGGGTAAATTTTTGTCCCACTCTGTTGTTAGTTTGATGTTTTTATTGTAGCAATATCATAATCAAGATAGTGTTACTTCTCAGCACTTTGTACAAATTCCTTTGAATAATCCTTCGTTTCTGAGGACGTGTGAAACTTGTCCTCAGGTGTAAATCAGGAGCCGTCTGACTGAAGACCGGCTCGGCTCAGCTCTTTCTCCTCCCTGCAGCACCCTGCTATCAGCTGCTCCACAAATGTTAGGGCTAAAAATATATTTGGTCCCAAAATAAACCATGAATGCACCTCGACCCGTTGCACGCAGAGACACGTGGTGTAAAATTAGTCCAAAATGTGGTAAACGAATCAAAAGTTGCTCTTAAAACTTGAGCAAAACTCACATGCGGTTTATCTCACTCTGGGTCAACACGGCATTCTCCACAAAGTACGGTACCATCTTCATCATGGCCTCCTGAATGGGTCCCACAACCAGATGCATCCTGTTGACCGGAGAGAAACGCGGCGCCTCTCCGGTTTGAGCTAACTCCTCTTCATCGCATCCAGAGACAGAGAAGGAGGAAACAGAACTTCAGCTCCAGGTTTGCTGCGTTTGAGTGACAGTCTGCACTCATCTGTGCTGCTTAGTGGAGCGGTGCCGTTAGTTCAGAGGCCACTCCCTCCAGCTGCCTCCTCCTCCCTCATCTGAGCGTCTCCGTTTGTGAGTCAGCCTCCCGCCTGCAGGGAAACACTGCAGCCTCCACCCGCAGCCTCAGGCACTCACAACCACTCTCCAGAGTCTCTCAGTCTGTTTCTGTCTGTGACAAATCTTTAGTAGAACAATGAGGGTCAAACATCCTCGTCTCCAACCAAGAATCTAGACCTGATCACGTCTCGGTTGGTGGGTGTCTCAGTGAAGCGTGAATTCACTTCTGTACTTCTTTAGATTCCAGTTCAGAATCAGCAAAACGTGGGAAACAGACATGACAAAACCTCCCTTTTCTCTGGAAAAACATAAAGCTTTGAGCAAAACGAAGTCCTCCATGTAGCGCCTCCAGAAGATCTCAAAAGCATCGGTGGAACAGGCAGCGAGGAGAACTGGCGTCATCCCAAAACGTCCCAATCTCATTATACACAGGCTTATAAGGACGGGATTATCTTGTCCCTTTGCTCCAAGTGGCCAGTGCTAGCCGTCACTCACTCACATGCACCACCGTCAAACACAATGTCTGAGATTATTACAGATTATGGCAGGTTACAGAGGGCATTCATGCACATCCGCAACACAAAGGGATATTCCTTAGGATGGAGAATGACCAAAAATAACCAAATAATCCTCCAACGCTTCTCAGACAATATCTGATAGCAGACGGAGACTGGCACATCCTCACCGACAGCCCATTTGGAATTAGGTTTTGTATAGATGACGGCTTATCAGGGAGCTGAAGTTTGATTTGTAGCTCTGTAAATATCCAGCTAGAGCTGGAGTAAAGCAGGACCAGATGTCTCCTAAGCCTGAGTCACTGCATCAACAGGTATGTGAGAGAGCTGCTCCAAGTTACCCCATAAAGAGGCTACACACAGGCTGCTTTACTCACGGTCTTGGGAGTGTTTTCCAGACACGAGCACAAAGAGGGGGAAAAAAAAAACAACTTTGAGGTTTTTCTGTTGCATAACACTGGATTTTTTATCACTGACTCCAATGAAAGGGGTAAAGAAAGGGAGCGGCAGAGGAAGAAGAAGAAATCTTCTCAGGTATAAGAGACACTGGAGAGGCTGAGAGGGAAAGAAACGACGTCACTGTGTCCAAAAATGACCGTAACGAGGGACTGCTGTTGCAGTTCATGTTACTGCTTCTAAAACTACAAACGGTCTCCAACTCTTAATGCTTGTTTACGTTGTCCTTCATCAGCTATCTTTGCTGCTCATCATCAAAAAGGTCAGCCAGGAACAGCAAGTACAAATATTCCTGCTTGGCACATCTTCATCCGTCCATCAACAGATGCAACCTCTCACCTGGTGTACCAGATCAGAGCGCCCTGATTAACGCGGCTGCCAGATAAAACACAGCTTCATATGCCTATGCTATAAAACATACATTTACTGCCAGCCTTATTGCATAACGAGGCTTACAGGCTCTTAAAAAAATGTAAGAAATCCAGAAGCAAGTCAGAACGTGCATCGTGCATAGATCATCTGACGCTTGGGGGGCATTGCATCGGTTGTTGTATAACTGAAAAGCGAACCCCGATTGGTTATTGTGGAGTTTGGCACACACTGATGTTAAAGGAATAGAGAGCAGCGGTCTTTGTCTGAGTGACTGACAGATAACAGCGTGAACTGTTATCTCGCTAACATCTTGACAAGTTATCGTTTCTGATCTGAAATTAAATCTTGGTTGTTTTGCTGCAGCTGGGTAACAAATCTAACTGTGTTTGGTTCCTTTTGTGGAATCATGCTTTCCGTATCTATAACACACATTTTACATCATGGGAAAGTATACATGTTCTGGGACAAATGTAGTGATTATTTCTGATTGAACTGCCTCTATCCTGAGCATCAGCAGCTCCTGCTGCAAAGCTATACAAATGCAAAATTTTTAAATTTAGCCTTTGTATAGCTTTGCAGTTAAATTTAGTTACAGTTTCATGTGTTGTATTTGTGCTCCATACTCTTTTATTTAGTTTATTGCCTGGACTTTTGGAGTTAGTTTCTCTCTTTTCACCAGGGTGAAGTTTCCCTCATGTGTTTGTTTTTCATCTGTCCTGTGCGGCATCATTAGTTTTATTTGATTCTATATAAAAGATTTGTTAAATACCTCCAGCGCCTGCCGTCACTTAATACATCTGCGTTTTTCTCACTATAACAAACAGACTGAACAAATCACAGCAAATCAAGTGCAGAGAAAGGCCTGGAGGCTAACTTAGATGCTAAATGTTAGCATCGTACCGACTTACAAGTTCAAAAGAACAGCTGGACTTATTGATGTCGAAGCAAAACAAAGGATTAGAATAATCTGAATGTTTCTCTAATACTCACATTTCTTTATATTTTGTTGACTTTTCCTTTAGTTATAATAGTTCTATAAAAACATGCTTATGAAGTTCTTTACACTAAATCTCTCACATTAGGTGATTTCAGCAGTTTTATTCCTGACATTTTCAGTGCCTTCCAGAATGAGTTGTTTCAGGGCTCTGTGACTTTAAGAAAACAAGCTGGAGCTGGCCACGCCCACTCATCCCCCATTCAGGCTGCTAGAAGCTGAGAAGCTCTGATGTCTGGGAGGGGCTTGGAGTAGAGCCGCTGCTCCTCCAGCAGCAGTTCTCTCTTGCAAGTGAGAGGTGGTTCTATTTAAAGTTCCCCATTTGTGACATCACAAACAGGGACTTTTTGAAACGGTTTGTTTTTGGCACATCATTTCTAAAACCAAACGATGACAGAAAACGGACGGATGGTTTTTATTACGTGATACCCACATGGCAGCACAAAATGATGCAAAAGGTGAATTAATCCTTTAAAAGTATGTCTGATTTCTAATTTGCCTTCCAAGAAAAAACAGATGTATAATTTTCAGGAAGTGGTTTATAACTTGACCGAATTTATGACTTGGAGACTAGTTTTACTGTAATTACAAAACAGAAAACTCTAGTAAAGTGGATCATAATAACTATTATAATTTCATTACTGCTGTTACTTGTTTTATTGATTTTAATCTGTAAAATAGTATTTTTATCTAATTTATTTTGATGTAAAACAAGCCCAAATATTTATTTCTACATGTCTTCTCACTGCAGCGAAACAAGCTGTCATTTATAAAAAAGAACAACAATATTGTGATTTGTGAGACAGTTACATGTACAATAACAGGACAAAAATGTTATGTTTTTATGCAACTCTGTAGTAAAACAATGACCTGTGAACATGACAAAAATCACCCAAATGTTCACATTTGGAAGGAATAATTAGGTCATAAATGTGAAAACATTCCACTGCCAAAACCAGAATGCAGTCTGTTGTAAAAAGAAAAACTGTGGAGAAGCTGGGTGATGACACACACACGTCTGAAAACAAGTTAATAAAATGCTGTTAAATAAACGTGCCAACATCATATTTGAGAGGCTCCTGGGTGTTTTTTGCATGTATTTGTTTTAAAGCAGCAATTAAAAACAAATAACTGCGTCTGTGAGACAGACCGACAGGTGTTTTAGAACACTTGTTCTCATTTGTTGATGCCAGCTCGTCTGCCTCTGCTCAAGATTTCAAGACATGAGTCAAAACAGATCCAGGCGGTTGGTCGAACTTGTTTATGTGAGTTTTGCTTTGCACCATGCAACAAACAGACAAATGTAGACGCAAACGTACCTCTGATTTATTCTCCGTTCATCTTCACTCCCAAAATCCTGCAAAGCAGATAACATGAAATAAGTAACATACTTTAAAAAACTGATGATTGCACCACTAATAAGCACTGAAATTTAATCTAAAATATTGAATAGATTGAAAAACTGACTCTTCATAAGGTATTTTTTACATTCAACAAAAAATAAGTGACATAATTCCTTCCAAGGTTTAAGCGGAAAAGCTGAGATGCAAAATCTGAATGTTGTGTAACTCTTTATGACCAAACAAGATCGCTTTTGCAATGCTGCAGTCATGTTGGAACAGCTACGTCTAACCTGACATGTTCGCACCTCTTCACCCCGAGTGAGACAAGCTGTTAAAGAACAAATGAGCTCATTTTGTTTCATCACATGGAGGTCGTCGGGACAACAGTAGTACAGTGTGACGAAAGTATTGACAGAAATACGTACGCTTAACTCAAGAGTGATGCAAATTCCTGCATAGGTATGAAAAATGCAGGTGTGCAGTCGCAGCAGCGGAATTAAACCGATGTTCTTAAAACTTGCACTTTAATATTGTCTTTAGATTACAACATATTTGTCCATATATAAAATGTGGTACCTGTAAGTATATTATATTAAAAAATAATCTAATAAAGGTTTTTTTTGCATCTGTAAACTACATATAAGACTTTCTGCACATCTAGAGTAAATCACACCTTTCATATGATGTTTTTGTTAAGAAAGTGATTATTATCTATTTCTAGGGATCCACTAGTGCATCACTGCTGACAATAACTCAGCAGAAAAAAATAACACAGGAAAAGACATTTCAGGAGACTGATGGACAAAATAAATCATCAGAGAACAAAGCATGACTAATAAAATATTTACCCATGACTGGGTAAATAATCCGACATTTTACCTGGCTCATCCCCTCATGCCTGCATCCCCAGCATGTGTTTACCTAAGCTCTTTTTCCCTTCGCTCCACTACACCACTCCTCCAGCCCTCCCGCCCCCCAGGACTACATTACATCATAGCTGCAGTATACTTCAGCCCGCTTTTTCTGTCCAACCCGAACAAAATACTTCAGGAACAAGAAGGTTAATCGAAATAATAATAATTACTTTATAAAAAATGTATCTATTTATAATTAATTGGGACATTTGTGACCTTTAAAAGCATCACCATGTGAAAATCAAGCAATTTTGCCTTAATTCCACTCACCACATTTATAGCTGCATCTTTGTTTATTAGTAAAGACAAATGCAAGTCGTTTTTTAATAATAAATACATTCATTAGTCCTGATTTATCTGGGAAAATCAGGACAAGGTGAGCTCATCTGTTTGCAGCTGGTAGAAATGAAGCTATAGCGCCCCCATCTGGCAACGAGTACATTTGTTTAAAATAGTGGAGTAAAACTTACTGTGAAACACATTAATTAATGTGTTAAATATTATAACCATTTATTAAGTTTAGTGACCAAAAAGATGCTTAATTTCTGCCTTTTGGTTGATCTAGATTATGTGAGCAATTAAAGTCTTATTTTCCATTCTAATGTTTGTTTATCAGTCAGGAAATCTAAGCTAGGCTCTATAGAACAGACTAGTAATGTACACTGACACTTAAATACTCTGCTTATAAATTACATTGTGTTTCTAATTTGCTGTTTCCTAGAGATTTTACAGAATAATTAAGGCTACGAGGAGATCAAGGTCTGACAACATCTATTATAAGTACTTTGCCATGCTACCTCGATAAACAACATATTGTTAATGTTTTGATGAACAGACGTAAACAAAGTGTTTTTCATTGTTAGCAAATTTAATCAAAACAACATAAATGAACGTTAGCTCAGCAGCTTCAGTCCTAATCAGGCATAAGATACTGATAAAAGTAAGCTAACATTAGCCCCCTAAATTAAATACTATACATTTAACAGTTTTTATTAGTTGGATATGTTGCCATGAAAATAAAATAAACATTATTGTCTGGTAGTAAATAAGTAAGGAAGCTCTGAGGAGCACTAGCTAACACAGCCTAGCATAACACGTTAACCGACGGCGCTAATTTAGCGTCAATCAGCAGGCCTTCCACCGGCAGCATCCCCCTCATCCTCAGCGCTAGACCGTCATGCTGGAGCATCACAACAACGGCGACAGACTGACCTCCCCCGCGGTCGTGGTCGTAGTGCTGGTGGTGGATGCGGCACTCGGGGTCGGGGACCGCTGTATTGTCACCAACGCCATGGCTGGTAGCTGGGCAGGAATGCACCAAACACCGGCCGCTGGGGCCTGGAGAGCTGCGGCTAGCTGCTGAGCTAACGACACACATACAACTGGAGGCAGGAGGGAGAAAAGCCGTGTTATTACTCTGCAGGATGGACTGTGTGTGTGTGTGTGTGTGTGTGTGTGTGTGTGTGTGTGTGTGTGTGTGTGTGTGTGTGTGTGTGCGCGCGCGCACGCGTGTGTGTGCGTGCGTGTGTACGCGCGCGTGCGCAGGAAGTGCTGCGTTCAAAGCCCGTTCACACCCTAATGACAAGTAGTAGTTACTCAGTAATTACAAAGCAGCACAAAGAAAAACATTCACTCGTTTATTCAAGTTTATTTACATACACATTAAATTATAATGATGTCATATATTTTAAGTATTATTTATTTATATACACATACACAAACAGTTAAGACTTGACAAAATAAAGAAAATGAAATACACGAGAACTACAATGTGCTGAAGACAATAATATTTCCAGTACAACTCGTAACATGAAATTGTTTTTTCTAAACTTTAATTTTAATGTTACTGATTTATCTGTGTCATAGTACGTTTGTCTTTTTACCCTGTTTCTGTTTAGTATTGGGTGTTTTCCCGTTTTTATTGTACAGCACATGCCCCTTTGGTAACATGTTCCTTGTTCTCTTCAAACCCTCTGTTAATATTCAACCTAGCTTCTTGCTCTCGGTCAGTTTTGACCTCATAGTTGGATCTTTGGATTTGCTTTGTCAGCACTCTTGATTTGGTTTGGTCAATTATAAGTTTTGGCTTTGCAATCTTCCTGCCTTCTGCTTGCTTATCATGCTCCAAGATCGCTGTGAACTATGACATGTGACCCAATAGAAACACTGTACTAATACAAAAAGTTAGATGTGCATATTTGTGTTTGATTATGAAGACTCAGTGCTACAGCTGTCAAGCATTAGGCTGTGATCTGCTTATTACACTTTAATTGCTTTTATTGCAGCATCACATCAGTCTACATGCCATTACCAAAGGCTTCATTTATACTAGTGTCTGTATTGCTTTACGGCTGCTGTTTAATACGGCCTGTCTGGAGAGAACAAATGGTGCTTACAGGGATGTAATCTATCCTTTTAACATGGAAACAGTTGAAACCTTCAACCATATTAACTCATACCACCTTAAAATGACAAATAAATGCATTTATTGTACATTTTGTAGCTTGTTTTAATGCAACATCTAGCATTTGTAGCCATGTGACATGTATGATTTGGTTTTTGTCTCCTCCTCGGTCTAATTGTGTTTTGACCGAGGAGACGTGAACGCAGCATCAGGCTCCGCCCTCCCACGTGATCCCTAGTGTCAGTGAAGAGTTGCTGTAGTGTCCTGAAGCTGATCTGAGGTAAGGCAAAACTTTTCCCACACGTCTGCTTTGCGTTTTGAGTAAGTGATCTTGACACTCTGCACCTCTTGCAGCTCTGTCACCAGTTTTAGTTACTTTCTATAAATCTGTTGCTTCTTGAAGCCAAATTTCATATTTATCTTACATGTTGCCCACTGTTACACAATCCTAGTGTATGCAGGGCGTCCATATCTAACTTTCAAATTGTTATCATGGGAATAAATTATGACTTCTGAATTCATCTCATTCCATCTCTAATTTCATTCACAACTTTCTAATCTGCATTATAATCAGACAGTAATAATCTAAAAGAATAGTAGCTTTTCCAGATTTAATCTCCTCACCACTTGTTATGTGTGTGTACCTGTGTACACAGGTGGGTAACAGTTAGTGCAGAGATGCGGGTGGCAGTGATTGGCGCTGGAGTCATTGGCCTGTCAACAGCTCAGAGCATCTACGAGCAGTTCCACTCCACTGTCAGTCCTCTGACCATTGAGGTGTACGCAGACCGGTTCACTCCCCTGACCACCAGCGATGGAGCCGCTGGCTTGTGGCAGCCCTACCTCCACGATAAGGGCAACATCCAGGAGACGTGAGTGCAACCTCTGCTCCTGCAGTTTCCTCTTTACTGACTGCATTTTAACCCCCATGTGTGATCACCTTTAGCAAATGGAATAAGGAGACCTTTGACTACTTGCTGAAATGGCTCAGCTCACCAGATTCAATAAAAATGGGACTCTTCCTTCAGTCAGGCTACAACCTCTGTGAGGAACCTTCTCCAGTGAGTGCTGCTTTTGATCTTTGGAAACATGTCTATAAATAGGAAAGATAAGAGTTGTCCTTATCTTTTTACAACAAAGCACAAATGTCCCCTGCAGTGAGAAAGTGTGACCTCCAAATAGATCATTACATACATTTATCGGCCCACCATAGATAATAAAGTCCAACGGTTTTCAGATGAACTCAAGTAAATCTTTGTTCAGCGACACAAGGATGGTTAATAAACACCAATCAAGAGGCCTCAGTCAGGGTTTGAGACCCTTTATGCTGACTCAGCTCCTCCTGCTGTGGTCTGAGTGTAAATAACTTGTTTCTGATTGCAGGAGCCCTCGTTTAAGGACATCGTTCTGGGCTTCAGAGAGCTCACTGAACGAGAGCTGCAGATGTTTCCTGGATACAAGTCAGTTCTCCCTGAGAAACCTGTTAAACCAGAACCAGCCACTCAGAAACACAGCTGGTTTATATAAAACCAGTGGTAATCTGAGTGGTGCAGTAAACACAAGCATGAGTCCAAACATTTTATACTTCCTGCATTATCACTAATTAGATTCTTTTGCACAAAATGTATTTTATCATCTGATAAAAATACAACATAATTGCTTAACTTCCATAAACATTTATTTATCAATACAATTCTTTTATTTTTTTTAAAGAACATTTTTGGTTAAAAGAGCTAAACAGGTTGTAGCAGCTGCTGCGTTTATCTTTTTCCTGCTTGGTTATAGACTAAATATGCACCGATGACTGAAAAAGGATCAGATATAAAAGGACAAATTGGTCTTCTTCATGTCTGACTTTAACTTTTGTCCAGGTTTGGCTGGTTTAACACAGCCCTCATGGTGGAAGGTAAATCATACCTACCGTGGCTGATGGACTGGTGAGTGATTAACTCTTAAATCTCTAGGACTTTCTCTAGGACTAAACATCAACCATTTACATGTTGAAGAGTTTCATGTGAGTGACCACAGCTGCATTCTCTTTAATGTCCAGTCTATCATTAATCCTGTCCCTCACAAACTGAAATCAGAAAGACGCATCATTAATCAGTCAGCAGTGGATAGATTTTCTGCATTATTTGACAGCAGCTTAGTTCATGGTGATGATCCAAACTCCTTTATCCATTCTCTTAATCAGCAATGTTCTTGTATCTTAGATAACGTGGCTCCGGTTAGACAAAGCACTGGGTCTCACAGAAGAAAAAGTCCTTGGATGAATGAAAATATTTATAGTCTCAGAAGGACATGCCGCCAAGCTGAGAGGCGTTGGAAGTCAACTAGATTAGAGGTTCATAGGCTGCATTTTAAGGAACTCATAACATCTCTGAATGAGATGATCACAAACTCCAGGGCTGTTTACTTTGCTCAGCTGATCTCCTCAAACAAAAATAATTCTAAAGTCTTGTTCGACACCATAAACCAGATTGTTTCACCTCACGCCCCTCACATGCCTGTATTCTCAAGGTCTGACTGTAACAACTTTCTTGCATTCTTTGAGAATAAAATCAGAAATATCAGGGCAAGTTTTCCACCCCCATCCTCTTCCCATTCTCCCATCCAGCCACCTCCCTCCCAGTCATGGTCCTTCTTTACTCCTGTAAATCTCCAGGACATCTGTCTCATTCAGAAAAACATGAAACCAACTTCCTGCCCTGTTGATTTTCTCCCAACCACTTTGCTTCTTAAGGTCTTTGACCAAATTGGCCCATGCATTGTGGATTTTATTAATCTATCTCTCCAATCTGGCTCTGTACCTTCTGTTTTCAAACATGCTGTTGTTGAACCGATCCTGAAAAAACCCAGTTTGGACTCCTCTCAGCCTAATAATTACAGACCCATTTCTAAATTGCCCTTTATCTCTAAAATCTTAGAAAAAGTCGTGGCCGATCAACTGATTACTTTTCTGGAAATTCACAACAACTTTGATAAATTCCAATCTGGTTTTCGTAAAAATCACTCAACAGAAACAGCTTTGCTTAAAGTTTCCAGTGACATCATGATGGCTGCAGACAACGGGGAATTTACAGTCTTAGTATTGTTGGATCTTTCTGCAGCTTTTGACACTGTTGATCACAGCACCTTAATTAACAGACTTCATGACTCGTTGGGAATCTCTGGAACTGTTCTAGACTGGTTCAGATCGTACCTTTCTAACAGAAGTTTCAGTGTCTGTATAAACCAAATTATGTCAGATTCCACCAACCTGTTCTGTGGGGTACCCCAAGGCTCTGTTTTAGGTCCACTCCTGTTTTTATTATATATACACCCTCTTGGAAAGATAATTGATGCTTTTCATGATGTCTCTTATCACCTATATGCAGATGACATTCAGCTGTACTGCTCCTTTAAGGAATCTGAGCTCCATAAACTGGCTGAACTACTAGAGTGTCTATCAGCGATCACTAGTTGGCTAGAAGATAACTTCCTTCAGTTAAACTCTGAAAAGACTGAATGTCTGATCATTGCCCCTGAGAGCATGGCTCCTCTGATTAGTCAACAACTTGGTCACTTAGCTTCTGCTGTCAAGTCAAACATGAGAAATTTGGGTGTTGTCTTTGACCAATCAATGTCTCTTGAAGGCCACTCAAAAACGCTGGTCAGAAACTGTTTTTATCATTTGAGAAATATCTCCAAACTGCGAAGGTTGGTGTCAAAACATGAGCTTGAAATGGTTATCCATGCCTTTATCTCCTCCCGTCTAGATTACTGTAACACACTTTTCACATGTTTTAACAAAAAAGCCCTTGACCGCCTTCAGTTGGTCCAGAATTCTGCAGCGAGGCTCCTAACTGGAGCAAACAGAAGAGCTCACATCACTCCTATTCTGATGTCTCTGCACTGGTTACCCATTAACTTTAGAATTCAATTTAGGATCCTTACTATAACATACAGGGCTCTACATGGCCAAGCTCCTCCTTATGTTACTGAACTGTTAAAGCCTTATGCTCCAACCCGAGCCCTCAGGTCCACCAACCAGAACCTTCTAGAAATTCCAAAGACCAGATATAAAAGTCGAGGTGATCGCTCTTTCCAGGCTGTTGCACCCCGACTTTGGAATGAACTTCCTTTATCCCTACGTGTTACTGACAGTCTGGTCACCTTTAGAAAGCAGCTGAAGACCCTTTTGTTTAAAACTGCTTTTACTTAAATCTTTTATGTTTTATTCATTTTTTCTTACTTGTATTTATAATAATCTTTCATTTGTTTTATCATTTTTATAATTTTATGACTTTCTGTTTTCTGATTTTTAATGATTTTATGATATTCTGTTGTTTTGCTTTAAGATCATTTTATGATGACCATCTTGTGTTTTGTTGATCTTTGTGAAGCACTTTGTGATTCTCTGTCTGTGATAAGTGCTATACAAATAAAATTTACTTTACTTACTTAAATCACATCTTGCAGTTGCATTATTCAACAATTTTTTATGATAAGAAGTAATTTAGTTATGTGGATTTGATATAAAAGCTTGTTGAGTTTAGACTTGTGTTCCTATTTTCTCCTCTGGTCAAATAAAGCTGTTTTTTAAGTTCATCCAGGGACTTAAATATAAAATGCTGCATGCATTAAAGTAACATTGAGCAGTTTCCTGCTCCTCCGCCCTACTGGTTGAAAGTGGAAAGTGGAACAACGAGCTAACACTAACATGAGCCAACTAATACTAAAATAAACCAAAAGATCCATGATGTTGGACAAAAATATTATTACTTACAAGTCCAGCAGCAACAAAGCCAGGTCACCATCAGTCCGTGATTTTGTAGCCTCCTTTAGCTCCCTCAGACAAGGGTAGGCCGCGCCAATGTTTACTCTGGTTTTAGCTCTTCGCCTCCAAGGACATTACTCTGTTATGTTTACTTCCAGGCTCCGCCATGATGCTAACAGAAAAAGCAAACTACTTATTTTTCTTCTTCTTGTGCTTTTAATTGACGATCAGCAACCTGAAAATGCTAACAACTAGCATTACAGCTAACAGCTATAAAGCAGGTATAAGAGCGCCCCCTAGAACACCTACCCGCTCCACAAAACTGTGTAGTGCAGGGTCAGCAGATGGCAGCAGAGTGGTGTCAAATATGAAACTGGTCAAGTTTCTAACTCAACAATCACTGAGATCAATGTTAAAGCTCTAGCTTAAAGCTTGCAAATAACATCTATTGTTACTTTAATGGGTTGCCATATAAGAATGAACTGTATTGCTTATTTGTATCCTCATTAAACATAAGTTGAATAAATAAATGCATTATTTTGATTATATTTTTATAATCATTTTTAAAAATATTATTTTGCATGTGAAGCTCCTTGTGATTTTTATCTATTTCTTTTTCTTCTGTTTTCTGTTTTATTTTATGAAAACTATATTTTTTCAGTGATTATAATGTTCAGATGTTTTTACAGGTTGAAAGAAAGAGGTGTCAAATTTCATCAAAAGACGATCAAGTCCTTTAAAGAGGTCAGTGGGTGTTTTTTCATCATTACAGATCATATTTAAAAGAGCTGCTTCTATCCTAACATCTCATTGAGTTTTATTCAGAACGTTATCTTGTAACAGTTTTATCTCTTATTGCCCCTGGCTGGCTTTAGCTGTCGGATTCTGGGGCAGACGTGATCGTAAACTGCACCGGGGTCAGATCAGGAGAGCTCCAGCCAGACCCGGATCTTAAACCGGGCCGTGGCCAAATTCTAAAGGTGAGTGTGAGAAGCTTTAAATTTCTACAGACACCATTAAAGCTCTTTAACTTGTTTCTCTGTGTTTAAGGTGGACGCTCCCTGGCTGAAACACTGGATTATCACCCACAGCGATAAAGCAGGAACCTACAACACTCCGTATATCATTCCAGGGTAGTTCCAGGACCACAACGCTGATTAAAAACGATACAATTCACGTGTTTATTTTATTTTTCTGATCATTTATATTTGCTGTTGTAGCTCTTCTTTAGGCTGGTTTAGGAGCAAAAAGTGAGAAAGTTGTTTTCAGAATTTCTGCTTCTGCAGGAGTCGTCTTGTGACGGTCGGAGGATGTTTCCAGGTTGGAAACTGGAGCGAACAGAACAACTCCACCGACCATAAACATATCTGGGAAAATGCTTGTCAGCTGGAGCCGAGTCTCAAGGTGAGAAAGAGCTGAAAA
This sequence comes from Aphyosemion australe, assembly GCA_006937985.1. Classification (NCBI taxonomy): domain Eukaryota; kingdom Metazoa; phylum Chordata; class Actinopteri; order Cyprinodontiformes; family Nothobranchiidae; genus Aphyosemion; species Aphyosemion australe. The sequence continues at coordinate 1,253,197 of SSNS01000040.1, forward strand.
AAGACATCCTGCCTCTGCTAAAATGAATTATTTATAACGAGTGTGTTGTGATGAAGTATTTAACAATTTGTTTTAGATATATTTGGGGAAATATCAATGCTACAAAGATGTTTTCTCCTAACTTGACCTAAATTACTTTTTACCGCATGTATCTTGTTGTTTCCCCCTCTCAGCATTCCAGAATAGTCGGGGACTGGGCTGGTCTCAGACCAGCTCGCAGTAAAGTCCGGCTGGAGCGGGAGACCATACGGTCCGGTGCATCCGCAATAGAGGTAAACATTCAAACTAAAATTAATCTAATTCATCTGAGGCTTTGTAATTAATTAATCTTGATTAATCGCATTTTAATCGTTCCAGAAAATTTGCGCTCAAGCTATTTTTTAATCAAAAATAATGTTAGTGAGGCACAGATGACATACCCACACTTTAGTGAGTATATTTCTGTAACCACAAGGTCTGTTTGATTACTTTAGTCTCATTATGAAGGTAACCATTGTGGGATCTGTTGGGATGTGTAAATATTAGTATATGTGGTATTGATAAAGTGTAAATTGTAAATGTTGTGTACTGAACTGAACACTAGGTGGCAGCAGAGCACTGCTAATATATATAGAGGTGTAGTGTAGAGTTCAGGGGAAGTTCTGCTGAGGGTTACAAGATGAATGCTGTGTGTATGCTTATCCCTCCTGCTATAATAAAGTTCATATGGATGAAGTTACTGCCTGCTTTCTACCAACTAGAAAAAATAATGACAAAAAGATTTTTTCTTTCTTTTCTTCATGAAGAGCGATTTGTCATGATTCATTTACTCGTAGTTTTAGTTGTGTTTGGAGGACGTAAAAGATGTTTTTAATGATCTTGGCGGTGCAGCTTGATATTTACATATATATAGGACATAAATTGTGATGCTAAACATTTCTGGCCTCCAATTGGGGGACACTCAGGCTCAAAGGAGTAAATTTAACGCGCAATTTTTTTTCTATTTAATTAATCGTAATTAACGCGTTAAATTCCCACCCCTAATTTAAACAGCTTTACATATACAAACATCTTGTTATTCAGCTTCTAACCCACTGCATCCCTCCTCCAGGTGATACACAACTACGGTCACGGAGGTTTTGGACTCACCATCCACCGAGGCTGCGCCCAGGAGGCAGCGAGGCTCTTCGGTCAGATCCTGGAGCAGAAAGGAAACCGTCCTAAAGCTCGGCTGTAGTTTAGTGTTCAGTAATCGTAGTTCACTCTTTTTCTAAAGCACAAGCACTTCTAATGGTCTCAGAAATATCAACACACTAAATCCCTATCTCTGTGTGGTAATAACACCATAATATAAAATAAAATTAAAATGCTTTCATGAAGCCACATTTAGTTAGAACATAAACTACATCAATAGTGAACGTGTGTACTAAAAGCACTTATTTTTTCAAATGATAATTATTTTAAATTTTGTAATAAAAGAACGAGAATCCACTTTGTGTTTTTGAAAGATTATTTACTGCTCTATCGTACACATTTACATCCGGTGCAGCTCTACATCTCAAACACGGGCCTGCAGACGAACTTGTGCGTGTTAATCGCCATCTCCACGTCGACCTTTGTTACGACCAAAAGCAAAGAACTGAATATTTACACATCGTTTACAGAGAGACGGCGTCACGTCCAGGTGAAGGTCAGGGCTGAGCCCGGGGAAGTGCTGAAGCCTCTCTCAGAAGCAGGAACATTGAAAATGATATGTTTTCTTTAATCAAGTTTAGAAAATGACCACGTAGTTATGTTCAGTGTAAACTGATCACAGGATTCAGTTTATTACTTTCCCTCAAAGTTCTCATGAAGTCAGTTTGATAATTAAATTATTGTGATCTGGTTTGTTTGTTTTTTAGGTTTTAACAGATCTGATGATAAATGAGGACCTAAGTTTAGTCATGCAGCTTAGATTAACCAATCAGAGCAGACTAAACTGTAGTCCCTTTATCCGTCACCTAAATGGTAAAAAAAAGCACAAATCATAACTGACCATCTCAGAGGGTAATTTTCAAAATAAAAGCCCCTCTTGTACTATATTATAACATGGCAGCTCAAAGATCTAGGTTGATATCATGACTTATCAGTGTTATCCTATTGCTGATGTGATCACATATAGATTAAAAGTTCAAACCTGTACTTTTAATATTTTCAGCCACTCAAAAGTAACTTTCTCACCAAAATGATAAAACCTTCACCCTGACGGCAGCATGACAACATGCATCATAATGCTGCTTTGAGAAGTTGTCTTTTACTTCTGCAACACACTTTTTGTAACATAAAGTGCATTTAAATCAGTGCAAATGACAATCCTGTTATCGATGTTCGATATTCTAAGATGTTTTCTCAGTGTGGGTCCTTCAAACTGATTAGGTCGTTTTAAGGCTCTTTGAAAAAGGTTAAATTAAACTTGAACTCTTTTCACCCTCTTTCTCTTCTTAAGGAAACGTTGATCACCATTTGCTCTCACACTCGTGTGGGCCGTCTGGCCTTTCTAAATCCCCCCCGTGTGGAGTTAAACGTGACAGCGATGGTGGAAACAGACTATAGGTACAGTGACGTGTGAAAGGACTGTGCCGCCAGGCTCTCTGATGCCGCTCTGGTGTCTAAACACAGGAAATACAGAAGGACAGAGAGCTGATTTGGTTTCCTCCTCCTTCTTGTTTCGTCTCCTTACTGATGTTCCCGTTTGGTTGTGTGTCTTCCACCGTGTCCTCAGCCCTGGGAGCCAGAGCTGGAGTGTGGGACTCCCTCTGATTTGTGTCCAATCATCTCCTGTCCCCACTCCCGATTGGACTCCTGCAGGCCTCGGCCCGTGGTCTCAATGGGCAGAGCGCAGGAGGCAACAGCTGCAAAGAGGCAGCAGCAACAGTACACCGAGAGGGCCAGGTAGACCGAGGACTCCAGCATCACCTTCAGAATAACAACAACATTATCCAAATCGTTGCAATAGTGCAACTTTATGTCAACTGTTTTTTACTGCAAACATGTTTACGTAAAGGTGATGCACCTGTGCAACAAAAGGAGTGATGAGTGCACCGACTCTGGCCATTCCACTGCTCGTTCCCAGACCTAAAGCTCTGGTCGCTGTGGGATAAACCTGCAGAAGATACAGGAACAGCAGCCATTTTCTGCTCTGTCTGCTGTTGATTTGAGCTGTTTTGCATTTTCCACAACACGAGCTAAAGCTGCTGCATGTCCATTACCTCTGGAGTGTAAACATAAGCAGCCTGAAAGCCTCCTGCGATGAATGCTCTGGCGATGAAAATTAACACAGTCATGGAAGCTCTGCAAGGGATAAACGGTCGTGAGTGGGTGCCGATAAAGGAAGATAAACCATTCATGAAATGCAAGAAAGCCTAATTAAATCTGATTCTACCTCCCAACACAGCCGTACAGCGGAATGATGCACAGAGAGAAGATAAGGAAACACAATGCCATGGTCTTCCTCCGTCCCAGGCGATCAATAGCCCACAGCGTCACCAGAAGTCCTGCAGGACATCAACAGGACATGTTATCACACATAGACTAAATGTATTACCCCATAAATAAAAGATGATGCACCAGATTAAAGTTGAAACACTGTTATTCATAGAAATAATGGCACAAGTGGAGAAAATGTGCTGAACAACATTGATTAGATGAATATTTGATCAGTAAGACAAATATTATTTTATCAGAATATTAATTCATTCATTTCATGCTAAATAAAACAATAACTGCTGGGAAAAGCAGTCAAACATCCCATTTTGGCTGAAAGGTTTGTGAGATTTAAACTTAATTTTGTGATATTTACCTGGGAATTCAGACAACGTGGTCCACAGCAGGTCTTTGTAGTCATCAGAATTCAGGTATTTGCACTCCAAGCTGCATCGAAGCTCCTTCTTATCACCTTTGGACACTAGATGGAAACATCAAAGAGCAAACAGCGGTTGCTCTGTCATGTTTTTGTGATGCATCCTGCAGAAATGTAACTGTTCTCCTCGGCCTGACTCACTTCCACACGCGCCTCCCTCCTGAAACAGCTCTGTGGTGAGCAGCACCAGCCCGTAGTAGGAGAAGGCATTAGCAAACCTGCGCTGACAGAGATCCAAATTGAAATCATGCAAATACAGATTAGGAAGGATCATCTGAAGGAAACACAAACTGAAATGAGCATGATGTAAAAGAGGATGATTCATTTACCAGATAAACCACAGCAGAACTGTGGTGCAGCGGAAGTGTGACGAAAATAAATCTCGAATCTTCCCACGATCTTCCTATTTTAAAACAACATGCATTTTTTTAAAAACAGTGCATAAGTTACAGTGTATGCATGTATCTTGCAAAAAAAGTACCTGTCTGGCAGCAATTAGTTTCCCCAGAGGCATGGGGGCGCCGTTCTCCGTGGCGATGCGTTTCAGCGTGGCCAGAGCCTTTTCCTGGTTCCCAGTCAGCACATCATATCGAGCACTCTCTGGTAGCCACTGTTACCACACACAACCCCAGATGCAAGCATGTCATTTCACAAAGCTGTGCTGCTGCACAACCACTCAGGCCTAATGTACTCACATAACACAGAATAGCAAATATGAAGAGAGGAATGGTGGATAGGCCCAGCAGCCAGCGCCAGCCCAGAGTGGGCATCACCAGGATGGCTAAGAGGACTTCAAAAACAGTGCCAAGAGCCCAAAAGATCTGCAACATCAGAAAACACGGGTTTTAAAAGTGTTGATGGGTATTTATAATCAAAATTATATTAAATGGGACAGCTCAGGAGTGAAAGGCGACTCCTACCTCAATCAGTAAGATGCATGTGGCTCTGGACCTCATGGGAAGAAATTCAGCATACAGGGTCACCCTTATAGGAGAGGACACTTCAGTTTAGTTCTCAGCTCAGTTCTTTATTGTTTTATGAGGTGATGAATGATAAGTACTCACGACTGTGGTGCCCCTCCAATGCCAAAGCCCACCAGCGCACGGAGGACCAAGATCCACCCATAAATAGGAGCAAACGCACTCATGAGGCCATAGAAAATGGTCCAAAACACACTCATGGTCAAGCCCTGTTAGTGTGTGTGATCAAAGCAAAATGACATGTCATGTTTTACATTGGGCTCTGCAATTTTTGTGCAACGCTCCAGCTGTCCAACAAAAATCTTACAAACAGACTTTTTCACCAGAACTCACCGTCTTTCTGCCATATCTGTCTGATATGTTCCCCCAAAGAGACGAGCTGATCATCATCCCAATAAACACCGCCTGCAGCAAGGATCGTTTCAGTTTTAGCTGATTTTACCCATAACCTCTCATCCATATCAAACCATAGGAAGTATGTTTTGAATCTGTCAAAACAATCCCCTGTGCTTCTACACCAGCATGGACAAGTTCTGCAGACTTTAAAGAACCGTTACCGATGTGAGCAGCGCCACCTCGAGGCTCGGCAGTCTCCATTCACAGTGAAGCTGTGGAGCTAAGATGCTGAGGATCATCATCTCCATGGCATCAGCCATCTAAGCAAACAGAGAACCCAGGGATACCAAAGTGTGCAAAGAAAAAAAAACTGTTGTAGTGATTTTGTGTGGTGCTTGAGCAGCTCTCACCCAGGACAGACCAGTGAGGATGGACAGTTTCCACTGAAAGGTCCCAAAGCCGATGGCCTCCACAGCATCTTCTACCATGAACGTGTCTAAATGTACAGGAGAAGTGCTGTAATCTAAAGAAACGTGTATTAAATATTAGAGTTGGGTCTAATCTTGTATGCCGTACCGTCAGTTGGATTAGCAAACTCTCGAGGCACCGGAGCTCCTTCTGCAAGGGCCACAGACTCCAGATCAGCACTCCCTGCTGTCCTGACTTCCTGTTCTTGGTTTTCAACATCTTCCTCAGAGCGAGTGCTCTCGCCTGTGCGACGGAAGCGGACAACGCTGCAAAAACAAGCAAACAAACTGTGAATGATCAAATTAAAAACAGCTAAAAGTGCATCATTTCTGTTTACAAAAAGTAGCAGAAAGAATGAGTTTTCTGCTTTGAAGCGAGTGTCAGGTGACTGGTGTCCTGCAGGGAAAATATATTCAAAAGATTGCTGCCTTGGTGATGCAATTTTTTGGCTGTAACTGTGAAAGTTGGTGGCGTTCTAGTGTAACGGGTGAACCACGTCAGGAGATTTTACAGCTCTCTTGCTCGGGGAGTTTAAAAAGTCCATAATGACCAGATATTTACATGCAGATAGAAAGTAGCCTATAATCTTGTTCCACATGCAGATAATTGATGGTTACAGTTACAAAGAGAATAGAGTGTGCTGGTGAATCCCTAATTACTGTAATTTCCCAACATAGCCTTCTTCCTATGTGAAGCATCAGTGCTACAGCTAAGATGTGAGGATTTTAAAACATAATTATCTTTTTAATTCTCTTTAGGAATGACTCTTACTGAAATAGATTCTAAAGGAGCCACATGTTTGCTTTCTAGGATTTTTTCCAGCTTTAGTGCACATGTTTGTTTTTATATCTTGTAGGCTTGTATAGTTTTTCAAGTTTAATTTATGTGCACCAAGGTTTACATCCGTCATGTAGCGTTCTGAGTCATGACAGTAAACACAAAAACAAGTTAAAATCACTGCGAACCTGCACGCTGCTCATCACATATGACGGGGCTGCGGATGTAAACAAACCGCACCGCCAGAGGAAACAGAATATTTAATCTAACACATCTAGATAGTATATCCTATCCAGATGAATGTCTGCTGCTTATGAAGAATGTCAGCTTGTTTGTGATCCGGTAGCTAATGAAACAAACACGATCAGTCAGAGGGCGACGCGTCGGACAAACGCGGTTTATGACTGAAAACAAAACGTCACCGAGGTGCAGACTGAGGTCTACTCACGGAAGTTGCCTCAGCTGAAACAGGTCATCGTCCATTTTGGTGTTTTCTTGGCTGATGCTCCGTTTGGCCTCATCGCCGGTTACATTGTCACGACGGGCAGCGATTTCAGCACCAAGGAGAGCGACTCGGTCCGGGAGTCCGCCGGCAGCCAATCAGAGGCCGCCGTGCGCGTCACGCAAAGCGGCAAGGAGGAAGGGGGTGAGCCGGGGGGTGGGGGGGGTGACCGGATGATCACGGAAATCTTGTCAACCTGGACAGAGCGTGTACAAATTTTACAATTGTTTTCAGTTTAATGAAAACAAATTTTTAACCGATAAAAATAAAATCACGTGCTGGTTTCTGTAAGTCCTTGTATAAGTACAATGCAATAAAATAGATGTATTATGATTTTATTTATATATTTTTAAGGTAGGTTCGTTGCTTTTTGGTGTCCTAGTCCCAAATAATCTCAAACACAGAAAACAAACAACAGCTTCACAATTACATATTTTGTATTGGGAACTTAAATATTCAGGAAAAACTATAAACATACTTTTATGTACTTAAAATACTTATTAATAAAATATTTGTATATAGGCTATGTTTTATCTAGCCACGGCCTATATTTTCATATTTGTGCCATGTAAATTACACTTTTCGTTTATTTTCCAAATTGGAACTGATGTTAAATCTTATAAATACAGTCTTTGTGTTAAATGCATGGCATAAAAATAACTGTGTTTAAAAATATCTAGGAAAACATCTAGGAAAAATAAATGTCCATAAATGTTGATTTTGCTTTACAGTTGAAATTAAAATAAATATGTTTAGAAATGACAAGCGATGTTGTTAAAAAAATGACGGAACTTTGTTTTGTTTTGTGCGCAACTCTTCTTATGTGTGCTTTTCCGCAGGTCCGTGTGGAAACACGCTCCCCAAGCCGAGCGTTCCAGTGAGCTAGCAGGATGTTGTCTTGCAGACCAGACAGCTCTGATAAGCTTGTCGGGGAGTTTCTTGGCACAGGACCCGTAATCAGGTAAAATCTCTCCATGTGGCAAACAACAAGTGTTTATTATGTGTTTAGTGCGCGAGGATAGCGGTAGCTTCTGCACATTTGTACCCCGAACGTAGCACTGAGAAAGAAACCGCACACACGCAGTCAGTTTTAATGCTTCTGTACCTACAAACCAACGTTAACTGTTACTTTAGCGACACATTTATTTTATATTACATGACAAGAGCTTGGATGTTTTACATTTTTGAAGTTGACACATTCTTCACAGGGCAGCCTGACCTCGTTGTTGTTGGTAAGTTAGCCTAAAAGCTAATGCTAGTTTGCTAGTAGCTCAGCTTCTGTGTTGCTAGTTCGTGTTTACTTACTAGTTAGATTAGATAACATCACGTACAACTCCTCAAATCTTCTAACAAACAATGAAAAACCAGAGTGTGTCGTTAGAAACTGGGCTTGATGTGATTAAGTCGCGCTGTGGCTTGGTTTCATTACAGATTAGTGGGTCAGTTAGTCTGCTGGGGTTGCACACAGTCAGAAAAAGGACATTTGTTGTGGTGTGTTGCACAATGACAAACAATAAATACAGGCATATTATCTGTAAAAGTTTGTTTGTTTGTTAATAAGTTTCTATTTTGGTTTATTTTTCTAATTTATCACTAAAATCACAACCAAATACATCCCAGAACAAGTTGAGCTTCCTACAGTGCAAATCATCATGACTGTCCTAAGTTTTACCCTTTTCTTCTCCTGTTTTGACTTTTCCCCTCAAATTTATCTCCATGTATTTAATTTTTTAATTTTTAACATTTTTTCCCCCAGAAACAAGATGATAAAGAACTGGAGCGTCATCGGTGGGATAGCTGCTGCGATTGCTGCTGGAGTTTATGTCATGTGGGGCCCAATTACAGAAAGGAAGAAGAAGAAGAGAGGCAAGGCTCTGGTGTATAAATTTTATTGAGGGGTGAAATTACCAGAACTGTACTTACCTGACATTGCTTCATTGTGGTGTTGCATCCTCTATGATCCTGTTATTTCCTTTTCAATCTCCCAGTTAATGTTTGTTTTGTTTTTCTTCTTAAAATTGTTCATAATGATATTTGGTCTTTAGACAGCTCTCCTAAATTAAAAACTCCTGTTGGCATTGTTATTTATCAGGACTGATAACCTGTGCCTGAGCTTACACCTGAGATAATTTAAGATGATGTACAGATCACACGTATGACTATGGTTGTATGAAGGTAATTTTCAGTGACTGTTTCTCCACAGGTATGGTTCCAGGTCTGTTAAATCTGGGCAACACCTGCTTCTTGAATGCTTTGCTCCAGGGCTTGGCAGCATGTCCGTCCTTCATCAGATGGTTGGAGAAGTTTTCAGGTCTACCCACAATCCAATCATGCAAAGACAACCAGCTGTCCACCACACTACTACAACTACTCAAAGGTGAGTAAATCTGGTTTACCATCAGTCAGTGAGCTGTAAAGAGCATGCTGGGCTCATATTCCTGTTTTTTTCCCCTTCTTTCCGTGAAAGCTCTGTCTAGTGATGAGCCTGGAGATGAAGACGTTCTTGATGCTGGATGCCTCCTGGATGTTCTCAGATTGTACCGCTGGCACATCAGTTCGTTTGAAGAGCAGGTTACTCCACGGAATCCATAATAGACTTTTTATCCCCGACATGTTTGGAGAAAAAAGGAATGCCCTGGTATTTTATTATAATTGATTATATATTTCTCTCTCTAAGGATGCACATGAACTTTTTCACGTTCTCACATCTTCTCTGGAGGAGGAGCGGAATCGTCAACCCAAAGTCGCTCATTTATTTGACGTGCAGTCCCTCGAGGCAAGTTAGAACCTGCACAGAATGTGAAACTGAAAATTGCACTTCTTCCCACACACTTGAGACAATTTCAAACCACATCTTAATTCATTTATGTTTCCAAAATGTGCTCCGTCTTACTTTGTGTTTATTTTATTACTAGGACCTTCCCAATCTCGATGACAAAACTTTGGCCTGCATAAGTCGAGGTAGGAAGAAAAAGGACCAAACCGTAGGTCCTAAATGTAAATAAATAAAAAAAAACCAGGAGGAAATTCATTTCATCTTCTTTTTGCAGCGCCTCTTCATCCAATACCAGATCCTTGGAAGTTTCACCATCCTTTTCACGGTCGCTTAACAAGTAACATGTCCTGCAAGCACTGCGAAATACAAGTGAGTTTGTTTTTCTTTAAATAAATCACACATCAGTTTATGTTACTTTGTTCTAGAAGTGATTCGCGCATCTTTCTTTAGAGTCCAGTGCGATACGACTCGTTTGAGAGTCTTTCCTTGTCCATCCTTCTTCCTCAGTGGGTGAGTCAGGAAAACGTGCTGCTACAACGCCGTGTGACATTTTAACATCACAGATCAGTAAAAGCATTTTTTTATCTATTGATTTATTTCCTGTTTGTTCCCAGGGTCGGCCCATCTCTTTAGATCAGTGCCTGCAGCACTTTATTTCATCAGAAACCATCAAAGAAGTGGAGTGTGAAAACTGCACAAAGGTTCTGCTCTTTCTAAAATGCTGTAATCATTTCCCCCAGAAACTGACTGGTACTAAAGGTACCGCTCATATTTATTTTTCTTCAGCTTCAACAAAGCACAGCTCTAAATGGGCAGGTTTTGGAAAACCAGAGGACGACGTTCGTCAAACAGCTGAAGCTTGGAAAGGTGTTTTCCTTCTTTTTGTCACAATGAATTAAATATAACTGCATCCAGCATGGACACATAATTATAACGTTAGTTTCTTTTGTTTCTGTTAGCTCCCTCAGTGCCTCTGCATCCATCTGCAAAGACTGACGTGGTCCAGTGAAGGAACCCCCATCAAACGACAGGAGCACGTGCAGTTCTCAGAGTTCCTGTCAATGGATCGCTACAAACACAACAGCTCCTCGCCGAGGAATCGGCTGAAAAAGTGTGCTTCCATAGCTGAAACGCCTGGGAGTTTAAACGATAACACAGAAAGACCAAAAGCCAATGGAAACGGTTAGTTTTTCTGATTTATTCATTTATTTGTTGTGATCTCACACCTAATGCACCTTATTTTTACAGATACAGAACATCACAACAACAACAAACCTTTCTCTAATGGAACCTGTTCATCTGTATTTCTTCATTCTCCTGGTTTAAACCCACAGCTTGGCCTCTCGTTTGACTACAGGTAAAACAATAATGATGTTTAATTTACTCATTAAGAAAACCAGCATTCATAATCCTGTGTATATTCTCTGTATCCCAGTGTCTTTCCCTCCAGTTCGACAGAGTACTTGTTCCAGCTCATGGCTGTGCTGGTTCACCATGGGGACATGCACTCAGGACATTTTGTCACGTACCGCCGCAGCCCTTCGTCGTCCCGCAGCTCCTCAGCCTTCAGCTCACAGTGGCTTTGGGTGTCGGACGACTCAGTACGGAAAGCCAGCCTGCAGGAGGTGCTGTCCTCTAATGCCTACATGCTCTTCTACGAGAGAGTTCGGAGGCCGAGCCTCAGCCCAAACTCGGACGAGTGTCATTGAGCCTTGAGAGGAAAGCTTTCAGATTAAAAATAGTTTTTTCATGATGTGATGCAGCGTCACGCTGTGTAATATGGACACTATGTGCTGCTCTGATCACAACAGGATGCTCCTAATCCCAAAGATGATGGATCTGCAAGATTTTTCTCATGGTTTTGGTCATGTAAGCTAGTTTTTTAGATGTATTTTAACCCATTTTTGTAACATTTCTACTCTACATTCAGAGATAAACGGGAATAATGTTGTTTACATCAAGATAACAAACTTGGGATACATTCTTCATATTTACATCTCATGGGCTGTAAACATAAAGGACATATACTTTTAGGAGGTCCTGTTCATTTGACTGTTTACTGTAAATTACTCGTTCAAAAGTTATAATAATTTGTTAGATGTGATACTGAGAAGTTGTTAAAAATTTTTCTTTTTAAACTCCAGCACTATTTCATTCCCAATAGTGAAAATAAAATATCCAGGAGATGTTTTAATCGACAGCTTTTTAGACTGTTATAAAATCATCTGTACCGTGTCTTTTGCAGAGCTGCATAGTTAAAAAGAAAGTATCGAGATCTCTTTAATGCTAATGATATTTAATACCTGAAACCACTAATGTGACCATCCATCCGCACTGGGACCTTTTATAAAAAGATCATGCACCACAGCCTGGATTTTTAGTCCTCTGTTAATTCTGTTTCGATGTATCTGGGTGATTTAACTTGAATGTTTTTAACTCAGAGCAATAGATAACTTGTTTCCTACCAAACCAGGAACATCTAAAAGATCCAGTCTGATGTTTGCACTGATGTGTTTTGATCTGAGCCTGTATATATCTGTGTGCAGTCTGAATGTGTTTTCAGATAAGAAACAATAAAATAATTTGAGCTTTCAATTAAAAAATTGAGGAAACATTTTAAGATTTGAAATAACTTGTGCAGCTATGATTATTTTTCCCCTGTTGGCAAAAGGAAGAGTTCTGCTGTGGGAGTAAAGAACATCTTGTGCTCTCATCCTTTGCTGTCGACGTGCTTGTAGTGACATCAGACTGAGACAGAAGACAATGGCCTGAAACGACTGCAAAAGTGGTATCAACCTCCTTCAAAGCAAAATGCTTTGTCAGTTTTATTTTAGACAACTTAAGATACTTTAGTGAACACAAATATGAAAAAAGCAGAACATGCATGAACCTGTGATGCAACACGCGGAGCATGGAGACAACAACCAGGCAAGATTCAGCAAGAAGAGTCTAAAGTCTGGAGCCAAGTTGCTAGACAGAACTAAATATCAGTAATGGAAATGTTAGTCATATCTGGAAGCTCTGGTTCATAATTACGTATAATAATAATTATGATTAAATTAGAATCGAATCCATTCCCAGGTGTATTTTTGTTTTCCCAAATTAGTGCCCTCCACAACATGGCGTAGATGTTGACGCGCGCGCGCGCGCAGCGTCTTCTCTTTTCCGGTCAGTGTGGGACTTCTTGTAGGACATTTGTCCAGTCCAGCAGAGAGGAGTGAATCGCTGCAGAGATCATGTCAAGCAGAAAACGTAAAGCCAAAAGTGGGCTGGAAACGTTAAATGATAAGGAATCCACTTTTCCTGGAACAAAACGTAAAAGGATCAAACCGCACAGCAGGAAAACTCCCAGCAGCTGCAGCAGTGATGGCCTCCTAGACCTAGACGACCAAAACACTGAATCCTCCAGCAAGACTGCTGACCAGGATGAGAGACAGACAGCTGAGAGGAGCTCCCATGAAGAGGTCCTGGTAAGCAGACACCCACATAGCAAAATTTGTCCGGCCCATCTCTGGCCCACATCCTTGCCTAAATACTGGCCCACTGTTGGCTGGGCCCTCGGCCCAATAACGGCCCACTCACAGAAAAATGACACAAGACAGCTTTGGCCCAGGTCTGGCCCATACAATGTAAGGTGACTCATTTTTGTTTATATTGGCCCTGTACTGGCCCACACTCAGTGAGCCGTACTTGAATGTTGGCTGAGAGCTGGCTTAACACCTGGCCCGGTATTGGCCCATATACTGAAAATCTGAGTTGGCTGAATGTCCCCAGGCCAGCATTGGCCCACACACTGAAATTAGTCTGGCCCATCTCTGGGCCACACCCTTGCCTGAATACTGGCTCACTGCTGGCTGGGCCCTCGGCCCAATGATGGTCCACTCACACAAGTTTGCATACACTGTAAAACTAAGACAATAAAATGCTAAATGTCCAAAAAAGAAATCACGAGTTTTCAAATTTGCATGAAAATGTTTGTATTTAACAAATAATAAATACAATACAAGCAAGTTAAATGCATTGAACTCAACACATAAGAACACTAACCTTACTCACTTTAACAAAATGTAGAATAAAAGAAGAAACAATCTTTTTATATGCCTCTCAAGATAAAAATCACGAGGCGCTTCACAAAAACAAGTAAAATAAAAATTTAAACATTATTAAAAATATCAAAAAAGGGAAAAGTAAAAATTGTGATTAAAAAAATATGTGGAAAAAAAAAGCAAAAGGAAAATGAATGAGAAAAGGGTAATCAGTGGATCATGGGAAAGGCAGAAATGGTAGACAGAGCAGAATGAGAAGGTAGCAAAGAAGAATCAACCAAAGGTCACTCAAAAGCCACCTGAACAGGTGAGTTTTTAAAGGAGACCACTGAGTCACTGATCTCAGGCTCAGGGGGAGAGAGTTCCAGAGTCTGGGGGCCACAGCAGAAAATGATCTGTCAAAAAATAAAAATAACGCATATGTGCTACGCAAACTCACATAAAGAGTGAGGCACTTTCTTTAGCTAGGAGCCTTCTCATTCTCCCTCCCTGCTGCAAGCTGGAGTCACTGTCTCATTATTCCCTCCACCTCTGCTTCAGCAGCCACACCAACAACCGGATTTCTGCACCTATGGACATAGGAAATGGATATGCAACTTCATGAAACATTTATGTGGTATTTACCAGTATAGCATACAGTTTAATATTAAAGGTGTAGATGACTGAAAACCCATTTTTTAATGATTATTTCTGATTATAATGGATCACTCTGAGTGTTTCATGCAGGCTGAACATGTTGAAAATAGTCTCCTACACCTATCTCCTGCATTAGCTTCTGATAGAAAATAGAAGGTGAAACACTAGGATTAGAAAAGCCTGACAGATCTACGTCACACTAGCCCTTTTTATAAGACACACCATGCTGG